>APFE030561939.1:65920-81672 GCA_000404065.3 Pinus taeda | reverse complement strand
TGTATATCGCAGTCGGGGGTTTCAGGTAGTGGCACATAATAGAACCCGCCGATATGATTTCTCCAACATATATATATATATACTCCACCTCTGATAGTATATATTGATCCACTCCTTTAACTCTGTTTATATTATATACCGCTCCGCCTCTACCTCTATGTCCTCCGCTCTTTATACTCTTCCACTCTTCCTCTATGCCCCTCTGATCGGTCTTCCTTTGGATTTTGATAGTTCTTCTTTGGCATATATTACTCTCGATACTCCCGATATGGCTCCTCCAATGTTACTCCTCCTCAATCTTCCGCTCCGATAGCTCTGTTTATGCTCCTCCGATAGCTCTGTTCTTCTTTAATATTCTGCAATACTCCCCTGATGCGCTAACTCCTCTTTTGATGAATTCCTCCACCTCCGATAGTCTCTCCAATAGCTTGATTGTCTTGGCTTTCCTCTGGTTTCTCCTATGGTTTCTTTGCTCCTAGAATATTTCCATATTGACATACTCCTGTTGCTTCATGGTTCTACTCTACTTGGCTTCATATCATCATTTACTTGTCCAGAATATTGCCATATTGACATCAATGACAACCTAGGTTAGCAGATAGTCCTATCGAAATCTTGGCTAACCAAAAGCCATTATAATGAGTTATGAGGGACTATTTATAGCAAAGGGTGGGGTGACCCTTGACATTCCCCTTTTTGACAATTCATCTACCCTCATGACGCTTCATATACTCTATGATTGTGACATCTAACTATCAACACTTGAACTTACACTTGACAAGATGTTACATTACAATGCACATGTACCCATGTGAGATAAAACGACTTGAGAAAGCCTTGCTAGACATCACTATGACTCAGACAATTGTTGGAAGACCAACTCTTCGACATCTTCATTATGATTGACAGTAGAGAACTGATGCCAAGATCGGTAGTCCACAATGGTGTCCTTGTGCTCCAAGGTGACATATTTCTGGAACCTAACTCTTTTCACCATAACATTTGGGTACACTGCTCAGGCTCCTCTATCCAACTCGTCTGAAAGCATGTGCATCATTGTCTTCAATACGGTCAGACTAGCAACATACCTTTGCATGATGTCTACATTGATGGGCAAGTCCGGGCTGGTGGCAATGCACATTAACTCATCAAAGTGCAAGTCAAGATCTAGTCGGACTTGTGCCTTCGTCTTCACCTGGGTGAGAGTCCCAATAGATGGGAGTGCATGTGCACACACCACAACATCCATACTCTTGAATACATATCGTCGGGTCCGCACATGTATATCGCAGTCGGGGGTTTCAGGTAGTGGCACATAATAGAACCCGCCGATATGATTTCTCCAACATATATATATACTCCACCTCTGATAGTATATATTGATCCACTCCTTTAACTCTGTTTATATTATATACCACTCCGCCTCTACCTCTATGTCCTCCGCTCTTTGTACTCTTCCACTCTTCCTCTATGCCCCTCTGATCGGTCTTCCTTTGGATTTTGATAGTTCTTCTTTGGCATATATTACTCTCGATACTCCCGATATGGCTCCTCCAATGTTACTCCTCCTCAATATTCCGCTCCGATAGCTCTGTTTATGCTCCTCCGATAGCTCTGTTCTTCTTTAATATTCTGCAATACTCCTCTGATGCGTTAACTCCTCTTTTGATGAATTCCTCCACCTCCGATAGTCTCTCCAATAGCTTGATTGTCTTGGCTTTCCTCTAGTTTCTCCTATGGTTTCTTTGCTCCTAGAATATTGCCATATTGACATACTCCTGTTGCTTCATGGTTCTACTCTACTTGGCTTCATATCATCATTTACTTGTCCAGAATATTGCCATATTGACATCAATGACAACCTAGGTTAGCAGATAGTCCTATCGAAAGCTTGGCTAACCAAAAGCCCTTATAATGAGTTATGAGGGACTATTTATAGCAAAGGGTGGGGTGACCCTTGACATTCCCCTTTGTGACAGTTCATCTACCCTCATGAAGCTTCATATACTCTATGATTGTGACATCTAACTATCAACACTTGAACTTACACTTGACAAGATGTTACATTACAATGCACATGTACCCATGTGAGATAAAACGACTTGAGAAAGCCTTGCTAGACATCACTATGACTCGGACAATTGTTGGAAGACCAACTCTTCGACATCTTCATTGTGATTGACAGTAGAGAACTGATGCCAAGATCGGTAGTCCACAATGGTGTCCTTGTGCTCCAAGGTGACATATTTATGGAACCTGACTCTTTTCACCATAACATTTGGGTACACTGCTCAGGCTCCTCTATCCAACTCGTCTGAAAGCATGTGCAGCATTGTCTTCAATACGGTCGGACTAGCAACATACCTTTGCATGATGTCTACATTGATGGGCAAGTCCGGGCTGGTGGCAATGCGCATTAACTCATCAAAGTGCGAGTCAAGATCTAGTCGGACTTGTGCCTTCGTCTTCGCCTGGGTGAGAGTCCCAATAGATGGGAGTGCATGTGCGCACACCACAACATCCATACTCTTGAATACACATGCATGGGAAGCCTGTGGACTAGTGATGAGCTGTGAGATCTCTTCATAGTTTCGGATCTGACTCCGGATGCATGCCTTCAGCTCGACCTCTCTAGGCTTCATCATCTTAGGCAAGTGAAGTGGGGCTCCATTGTATCTCATCGTCCATGTTTGCATGCAATCAATAGCATCATGCACATTCGACAAGATACGTGCTCTTCTAACACATCGTTGTTGCCATCCATTGAGATGGGAGATTGCCTTATGCACGGTACCAAACATGGAATACAATGCCTGCATAACTGTGTCAAGGGAAAATACTTCGTTTAGTAGTTCCTTCTTCAGTTCTTCTTGGGTAGACGTTGTCACCAACTCTCCTCCTTGCTTGGTTGTCTGTGGCTCCTTAGCCATTATCTCATTCTCAACTATCAGAAAGCGAACACTTGAGCTAGTGGCTTCGGCATATTCTCTAGTGGAATCGGCCAAGGCTGTTGGATGTTTTCTCACATCAGACATGATCACTCGTTCCTCATACTGCACAGGGGATGTAGTGAGATTGCACAACTCTATGTTGAGATTCGTCGAATGAGATGTTGTGCATCTCTCCTTCTGGCTGATCTCCAAGGATGTCAATGTCTCCTTGGTCTCTTTGGACTTGCTCATCTTCTGGATGCGGTGAAGCTGGTGGGTCAACCTCTTGGTGGTTAGACATGAGGTCAATTTCCTACTCTAACGGTTGTTGCTCCATGCCTGTATCCATCCGTTCAAGTGCTTCCTCTATCTCCTGAGAAAAGTCTTGCTCCTACGATGGTTCACCCTACTCGCCTGATGCCAGTTGTTCCGATAAGTCCACTACCTCTACGGGCATTGTTTCATCCATTTGCACATGTTGTGCCCCCTGTTGTAGTTGTTGCTACTATTCTTCCCTCTCCTGTTTGCACAACTCTCGTTCATTTCGAAGTTTCTCCTTCAACTCATGCAAATCCTTCTCTGTTTCCTCCATTCTTCATTTCTCCCTCTGCCTTTGTGTAATTCACTTATTGTGATGTTGTCTCTTCGCCTCTATAGCCATAACTAATTTCTCTACAAGTGGATCTGCTCAGAACTTGCAGCTTTGCTCTTCCTCCATGCGATTGACAATCTTTCTCTTGCACTTATCGTGCACTGCTATGTTCGCCTTTACTACTGGTGCTACTTTTGGTTCTCTCCAGGATGCTGCTTACATTGCTTTGCTAACCATTCCACAGCTAAGCCGACCTGTTCATTGGGTCTGTAGAAACCGTAGCAATATCTCCATGGGTCCTCCTTTGCCTAATGAAATGCGCCTTGGATCCAGTTGGACTGTACTCTCGTGTAGTGATCTTTCACAAGATAATGTGGGTCATACATACTGTAAATTCGAAGGTCGAACGGATACTTCATCATCTTCTCTTTTTCGACATCTGCATGATTGAAACTTTAGATCTCATATAACCCAATGCACAATGGAAGAGCAGGCCAAGGTGCCTTCTTCCAATGCAGCCTAGTTGTTAATCCTGCCGAGATATGATATGCTACTTCCTGCATGATGAGCACGTCCAAGGCAAACTTCGGTAGAACATGTGGAGGCTTCTCCGCTTTGTACATTTGTATGAAGGTGCTGAATAGTGCAACATACCAATTAGCAATGTCTATCAGTGCCTCCATTTCTGCCTTCGACGTTCAGGGTGGATCCCGTTTGAATATCATCTTATAGACCGAGGTGAAAAAATGATTGGACAACGGTGTGATAACTCCTCTAAAGTTGCATTCAAACATCATCTTACAATAAGTGTTTACAACAATCTCTGCTGGTGACCATGCCCACTTCAAGCCTGTAAACTCCTGTCAGGCACAAAATTCATCCAAGATGTAGGTGGACATGTAGATCTCTGCTTGCATACCTTTGGGTGGTTGTTGAGCCCTTGTTACCTATTCCTTTAGCTAATGAGCCAACATGTCGGACCAGTTGCATGGTTTTCCCTCTCTAGCCAGTTGGTCCAGCGCGATCACCCAACTCTGTGGTAAGGTTTTCGTGATTTCTTGGCCATATAGTCGACATGCAAAGATGACCAAGTATTGATACGCCTTCTATAATATCTTCGTCTTGTAGATATGGTTGGGTGCCATCCTGAATCTAGCCGACTCCTTTACCCAACTCTTCAGAATGTCTCTGGAGTTGACATTATTGCTAGGTAAGCTGAAGGGAGTCTCCATGATATTCACGGGCTCCGACATCTGATACATCTCATCATAATCCTCTTCCCTGAAGGTTTCAATCTTCATCCCGCTAACACTACTCAAGGTCATCGTCTCGGGATTAGTGTGCAAGAAAATCCAGCGTATCATGTTTGCGCATGGGAATACAAGGTATCTGCATGCAATCCGATATAAGCGAACTTGTGAATGTTCACGTATACCTGGCAGTCTTTGATATCTTCCCCAAATGTGCCTGTAAATGCATCATTAACCTCTTCCCATCTCAACTTGATGTCGTTGTCTAGAATCAGCTTGGTATCTTCATAGATCAGTAGAATTGTGAACACTCACTCAACCACTGCTCCAGTTGCACTTCCATCAGTGTCCTTTGATCCTCCTCTCTTGGAGGCCATTGATCCTGAACTATTAAGAGGAAGATGAACACCTACGATTGGGAAAGACTGGCAGGGATTGCACAATTTCTTCTAGGAGGTTGAGTGATTGGCTTCCATAACTATGCAAAAGGCAGCCTAGGATGTCTGGGAGGCATGGGGGGGTGCTGGATTTTTGCAATGCGTAATCCAGACTAAATGTTGACTACTGGAATTGCGCAATTTCAACTGGCAATGACTGCAGGCTCAGTGAGTTCATTGGGAAAGTTTTTGGGCCAACAATTACCGTCCCTCAAGATTGCGCAAAGCAGGCCTAGGGAACATCTGTTGGGTAGAAATGCACATTTCCTGAGGGGAAGGCACAACCTTCCCTCTTAGGATTGCGCAATGTTGTTTGGGTGAGGCAAAGTCTGGGCCAAGGCTACCCAGACTCGTCGACGGGCAACTAAAAGAAAATGTGAAAGTGAATGCATCGCAATACTGAGTGTAGGCAGAAGTAAATGATTGAGCATGAAAAAAGTGAATGAAAATTTAGAAAATGGAACAACATCCATGTGGGTGAAGCGAGTTGTCGAATCGATGACCGTTTGTGTAAAACAGTTTCATGCATGCGACATAAGTGAGATAGCAACGAAAACTGAAACGGTGCTAGTACAAGCTAGTATGCATGTAAACGCAGCAAGCATTCAAAAAAATCAAGCAAACAACACTCACACAAGCGAAAACACAAAAAGCGATAGAAATGCTGAAAAAGACAAGTTGAGACCACTTACCCATGAATAGCTAAGATGGATGTGTCAAGGAGTCCTGGATGTGGTGTGGGATGTTAGAGCTCCAAGATCAATGTGAAAGAACGAGCTCTGATGCGTCGAATAAATAATCTTGGGCTCACGACGTGCATGCCACAAATATAGGAAAAAGTGACACTTGGAGGAAAGATCTTAAAACGATCTTTGCATGTAACCTCCAGCTGCTAAAAATAGCTCCCTAAAATATAGGGATGCTTTTTGCATGTTGAATTTTTTATTCCAGGAAAAAGCAGCCCATGCATGCAAGTCAAGTTTCCTTGGTCCTGGGTGGAACTGGTCAAACCAACTGCACATGCAAGAGCCTACTCAACTACTGGGAGAAAATGCGCATAGCTGGGTTGACTACCAAGGAGATTTGCATAATTTATGGGTAGAGCAACTGACTGTTGCCTAGGATTGTGCAATTCCTGGGCTGAGCAACCCTATTGGGAGGAATTGCGTAATTTTCTGGATGAAGCTTGACTCGCAAGATTACGCAATTCTCGAGCCAAGCAAGCTGCTAGACTGGATTGTGAAATTTATGGAGGGAAGGTTGGTTGCCCTCTAGAATTACGCAATTTCTTGAGGGAGCTTCTCAACCTACAACTAGAACAATTCTGGAGAAACGGTCTGTGGGGGGGGTGCATCAATGTTGGATAGACAGGCTATGTTTCTACAAGAAAATCGTTGAAGCTTGTGTACTTGATGAAGCAATACATGGTGTTGTGAAAGTTTGGTAGGGAGGCTCCAAAAAGAAGCTAAGGAAAATTTTTGGAGGGTGGTTGTAGCCTCTACAAGAGAGACCTACTATTGTGATATTCTAGTTTTCTTAGATACCTTAGCTCTAATCCCATATTGGAAAATCAATTAGGGAAACATTTTAATTTGACTTTTCCTTGATAATTATTTGAGATATTATGTGCTTCTTCTTGATTATTCTTATGTTCTTATCTTCAAATAAATTCAAAAACAATGAAGATCACACCCATACAAAGATGAACACAAGATATAGGCTCGAAGCCAGGTCAAAACCCCTCAAAGGGGGAACCCATAAAGAACTTCTCTTCTTATAGAATCAATTCAAATGAGACTTCCAAGACCAAAACCAAGACCCAAGACTGCCACCAAGAACCAAGTCAACCATCCAAAAACTTATTCTGCAATGCATGACAGGATCTCCAATGACGAAAAGGCTCTTCTAGCCTTTAGATCTCACAAGCCTACAACACCTTCCTATAATTTCAGACCTATTGTATGCCTAGAAAACCTATGCCTCTCTCATGTGTGAGCTGTCCCAAGAAAATTTTTAGAGATTCGAACTTTCTAGGGCTCATCTTCTTCTTTGATAAACTTCGTCTTGCCTTCCAAGGCCTTCACACCGTTCTTCCAACTGAAGATCGAATCCAAGAGATGTATGCTTCATGTGTGTGGCAATAGGTCGAAGATCCGTCTTTATACATCCTTCCAAGAGGCTCCATTAGTGCTCTTTAGGCCGACTTGAGCTTGGCTGGTGGACTTGGTCTTGGGAGTCTTATAGACTCTTCTACATATAAAACTAATTTTTTCTTTCTTGATACAATTGCACAAAAGTGTCTTTTACAATGTAATAATGACTCTTTGACTCATATAAACCCTAGGAGCATTAAATGAATGCTTGACCTAGTGAGAAATGACTTTAGCATGAAAACCATGTTTTACATAAATAATTTTCTTTTTTTATTTACATCATTTTATTTCTTCTTTTGATAGATACATAAGAATTACAGTATGACATGAGTCAAATGACAATTATGAATACCAAAACTAGTTACATTTTCTAACAAATACTACAATTAGAAGCTTTGAAATACTTAATCCTTAATACACTTCTCTTTCATCGGTCCTTCGATGGGCTACTCCTAACGTGTGCTGATGACACAACCATTAATAGATTACTGTGAGAATTGTATGGATGAATTGATTCTGATATGCATATTAGTGGTCACTTATATACCAAGTCCATCACCCATAAGATATTAAGGGTTGGTTTCTAATAGCTGTCAATCTTTCAAGACTGTTATAAGTTCATTCAAAGTTGCAATTAGTTTTAGAAATCCCCAGGAAGAGAAAAGCTCCATGCTTTAACCCTGTAGCACATCATACCATATTTTCCCTTTTAAAAATGGGGTCTATACTTCATTTGTCCTATCGATCCCTCATTGTCCACTAGACATAATTACATCCTTACTGTTGCTTAATACTTTATAAAATTGATATAGGAAACACCTCTAAAAAAAAGCCAGGGATGAATGGGTAATTTCTTTTACTGAGAGAATTTTTTTATATATATTTGGTTTACCTGTTGAAATAGCTTTTGATAATGGACCAACATTCATGTTAGCGAAATTTACTCAATTATGTTCCAAATACATAGTTAAACATTCTACTTCTTTGACTTATCATCCTCAGGGAAATGTCAAGTTGAATCCCCTAATAAAAATATGATAAAAATCCTAAAGAAAATTATTAATGATAAACCAAGTAATTGGAACACTCTCCTAAACTTCACTCTATGGGTAGACTGAACTACTACCAGTTCTAGAACTAGACTTTCCTTGTTTCAACTTATTTATGGCCAATAGACCATCATGCCTATTGAACAATAACTAACCTCTTTGTGATTAGCATTACAGACTGAAGTGTTGAACCCCACTAATGTCCAACAAAGAATCCTTGCTTTTCTAGCTTTGGAAGAGCAAAGAAATCACTCCCTTATAACCTAAAATGAAACTAAACAAGCTGTAAATAAATACTTCAATAAGAAGTATAAAAATTTCAATTTTCAGGTTGGACAAAAAGTCTTGTTGTGGGGCTCTACTCATGCAAAAAAAGGGGAACACACCAAATTCTAGAAGTTGTGGATAAGACCCCTTATAATTGTTAGCACTATTGTAAGCAATTCATACTTTCCCAAAGATGAAAATGAAAAACTTTTCTCCTATAACGCTAATGGCTCACGCCTCAAGCCTTTTATGGACACTGATAAAGGGTAACTTATTCAGATTTCATTTCGCCTTTTTGTAAATACAATTTTTAGTTTTTTAGTTTTTTTTTCATTTGCATTTTTTGTCTAAATTTTTTATTTATGTTTTAATTATAAATGTCATTCTCTTAGTATAGTCCTCCTTAGTTTTGGAACATTCTAATAAGATAGTTTCATGTTACAATTTTTGCAAATTTTACACTTATGATCACTGATTCAACAATTTGAAAGAAGTAGGAAAAGCAAAGTGAGATCTTTCCAGTTCACGAGATTTTATCACTTTAATATTGGTCTCTACTTTATATTTTTCTCTGCTTGGAATCTCAAGATGTTATCCTAGTCCCATCTTGTTCATTCCATTCTTCCCTTTCCTAGCATGACAACTAGCTTACCCTCTCTCATTGGTACAAGTTATTCATGATCAAGACCAAAGATTATGAGCTCTGACATGTTTTCGACACATCCATAGGCCTTGAGGTCGCCATATGTTGGCTCATGCCTATTTCATGAGCCCCCCATGAAAATTGTGCAAATAATTGCACTTGATCCCTCCTCTTAAAAAAATACTAATATCTATATATATATATATCTATATATAGTAGTATTGAAAAGTGTAACTAGGTTCAGTCTTCATAATGACATGTAATTGTGACTTTTGTAAATGATGTAATAAAGAAAATAAAATTATTTTTGTAAGCCTTGCTTCATGGGTTTCATGAGCAAGTGAATTTTATTTTAGATGGCTCCCATTGAGAGCCTTAGGATTTTTCATTAAGGTCAAATAATTAATGTCATGTATGAAGAGCTCTTCTTGAGCATATGTAAAATGTATATGAGTCAATAAAGTGTCTAGAAATCCCTCCAAAGACAAGCACAATCCTCTTCTCTTGATGTTGGCTTCTATATTGGTGACAAACTCATGTTGACTCACATTAAGGAGACCCAACCATTCATATGCTCATGTCAGCTTGGGTATATGGACAAAATAGTATATATAGGAGGCTAGGCTCTTCACATAATTACAGAAAAGAATTTTGCATGTCTCTGAGTTTTCAGGAGCAGAAAAGAGACTAGGGTCACCTCTATTTCGATAAAGGCTACAAGGTTACACGACTACAATTATATAGGGAGGAGAATTTGGATCCCTCTTAAATAGAGATCACTGTGACATTGAAGAAGAATAAGATTGGTCTCTATATAGACCACAGTTTGATGTTCTTGAAGTAGTCACATTTCCATATCATGAAGAAAACTACAGTCAGAAGTTCGATGGTCCCTCTCTGTGATTTGGAAGGACAAAGACAGTGAACAATTCAGATACCTCTATTCGGGTGGCCTAGTACAGACAAGTTTGGATACCTTTTTACTTTGTATAGAAGACTGCAATGACACTATTTCGGTTTCAAGGGGAGTCTATTGTTCGATTATATGAGAAGGCTATGTTTCAGTGCAATTTCTGAAGAAGTCTCAGTGCTATCATAGGGAGAAGGATCAGTGCTAACCTCGCTCAAGTCACAGTCTCGATGATGTCATAGTTTGGACATGACTACCATTCATGAAGTCTCGGTGCTCCTACAAAGTGACAAGATCTTGGTAATGAAGATATCAGTGCAGTGATGAGGTCTATTATGATATTAGAATGATGGATTTTGGAACCCTCTCATTGCTATCACAGTGAAGGTCTCAAGTGATGTAGTCTTAGTGTTAAGAAGTGGAAGAGGAATCAAGAAGAACAGAGAAGAAGTTTGACAGTTAAGAGGACTCATGTCTTGATTGTGGAGTGGCTAATAGTTCAAGGGCCTTGGTCTTGGTATTCATCAATCGAAATCTATATAAGAATAATTTGTTCGGGTTTTCCTCTCAAAGAGTGAGAGGTTTTCGCCTTGTCTCATAGCCTACATGTTGTGTCTCTTGTCTATTTATGTTCATGCATTTGTTACTGTTTGATGAAGAAGAACACTAATAATCTAACATGAAGAATATCATAATCTAAAGAAGTAAAATTCATTCACAAACAGTCACTAATCAAAGAGAAATCACCTAATTCTAATGCCCTAGATTTCTCAACATGGAATCAAAGCTAAGCTGCAAAATTCAAAAGAAGGGAATCTGATTAAAGAGACACTCAAGGATCGAGTTTCAAGAAAGGAATCTAAGCAAGTCGAAAGTTATTAAAGCAAAAGATCAAGATCTACATCAAAGAAGTAGTCTACACCAAAAAAAGTTTTGGATCCTCTAGTCATCACAAAAAGACCACAAAGAACCTCATCAAGTTATCTACAAAGCAATATAGCTCAAAACACTTTGAAGGTGAAGATCAAATTATCCTTAAGAAAGTCAAAACCCTAGAAGAAATTCTAATCTGCACTCATTCACTACCAAAGTAGTTGAAGTATCTCGAAAGAGAGAAGGCATTATCATCATATTCAAAGCTATAAGGTAAGTTCCCTCGCATTGAAGCAAGGATCCTCTCCTTGTCCTTGAAGAATATCATTCGAGGAAGAAACAAAAAATATATCTTCTTCAACCATCATCAAAGTGATCAAGTTGAAGATTTCATCTTCACTTGCCAAGTAGATTTCATTCTTTAATCAAATTTGGTAAAATGACTTCATGTTTGCAAGGATATCTATAAGTGGTTGGGTCATCAAAATTCCTTGCATGAAAAAGGAGTATAGGCATAGTCCTTGAAGAAAGTGAAGTCATTGAACACATCAATGAAAAAGGTCTCCTACGAATACATGGAAATGGATTCTTATGAAAGGTCCCCTCATATAGAAATATTGGAGACATCAAAGAGATGTATCTGATAATCTCATAAGACTATTCTCTGAACATGCAATAAAGAAGGTCACATGACTTAGATATGATATACACAAAATTGAGGGTATCAAATAATGAAGGGATATCTTCATAAGATCTCAACTGCGAGATCTGGGAGAGATGATAACAAGATAATCATCATTGTTCTAAATGCACTAACTATTGAACAAGGTAACAAATGTCCATGGGGATAAGAAATTTGCCTCATTCGACAACTTGTGGTTTCTATGAAAGATAGAAGGAGACAAGTTGAGGGAAAAAGTGTTGAAAACTAAATACTCAAACATTTGTAGGAAGGAAAGAGGAGTTTGGAAAATTTATTCCTTCGAAAAGAAAGAAGAGCATAGCTGAGATTCAATGCTATGGATGTAAATAATTATGGATATTATAGGAGATATTGTCCTAAATGGGAAATATCAAAAGAGGAAGAGAATAAGCCCATATCACTGAAGAAATGAAGGAAGATGAAGAAAAGAAGTCCAAGAAAGAGGAAGTAAGAGAGCTCTACTATGTTGAGATAATCTCCCTAACAAAAGGTCTTGACATAGATTCTAAATCTTATGTTATAGGATATGGCTATAATAAATAATAAGATGCATCGTGGCATCATGGAAGCATTAGAAACAAGAGCTTGTGACATCACCATAGAAAACATGAAGGATGTCTGGAACAAAATCCTTGGCAGTCAAATATGAAGAATATAGCTCTTGGGAACCTAATTTCAAACTTAAGGAAAAATTCATCTAGGACAAGGCTCATCATACATCCAATAAAAAAGGAAACATCTTCTGGATAAGGACAAGAAAGATCCTCAAGATTCTCTGATGGAATCCTCATCGAAGGGTTCACTGATCTAGAGAGGAAGAAAGTGTTTCATCGGGAACTCCAACTTGTGTAGTTCATGGGATGATGGTATGATGACATAAGAGATGAAGCAGATCAAGGGGTTTAATATTTTTTATTTTTTTCAATCAAGGAAGCTATTGAAAGAAGCCTAGATGAACTAAAGGTAAATAAGGTATGTATGCTTGTATTTAACATTATAATTTCATGTTGTATGGTTGCAGGTAACACGAGTCACTACTTCTATCTTGAGAAGCATGATCAAAGGAAAAAGGATCTCCTCCTCTGAAGGATGCAGGAAGGCATAGGTCACACTAGATGAAATCAACATAATAGTTTCTCATATGAAGTATGAGGTAATTGACTACAATTAAGGAAATCTGATTGGAATCTCCTAGAATGAACTGTGTGAAAGGAAGGAAGAGATAGTGAGGTATGAAACCATGGTAAAGGAAATTAACATCCAAAAGACCAAGAATATGTGACTAGGAAATCTCCCAGAAACATATGAAAACTCTAATGGAAATCTGAAAAATATGGAGACCCTTAACAATGGATATCTTTGGGAGATGTGTCAACATGTATGCAAGATGTTGATACCTACAGGAAGATTTCATGATGAAAGACTATAACAAAGGCAATTTTGATTTAAGTGTTCATTTCATATTTTTTAACAAATATCTGGATGGGCTTATGTAGGATTGCCAAAGGGAAGAACTGTGGATGACTTCCAAGAGGACCATATAGAAGGATGTAAGATCCTTCCGAAAAATATGGCTTGAAAAAAGTAGCATGACATGAAGCAAGGCTAGATGAAGACTGATGGATCACTTTCGGATGAAAGGAATGATGACATGACTGGCTCATGGATGAAAGTGATCGATGGTATGTTCTCTATGAGGAATCCACAAGAAGATGAAGACTCATGGATAAATAAATTCATGACATCAAAGGAAGGATCTCTTGAAGCAGTTGGTTGAGGAGTTGTTGTAGGTCCCTAATTAAGAGGGATCCTGGAAGCAATTTTCTTACTTGGGATAAACTTGGAAATTCCTAAGCCAAGAGGGAGCTTAGATACATTCCTTTTGTAGGAATGAGTACATTCCTTTATTGGAATAGATATGTCCTCCAAAATTGAGAGGAAGAGATAGACACATCATTCTGGTCTTCACCTAGGAAGATAGAATGGAGGATTGGGTAATCATATGGAATCCAATATTCTTTGAGAATGAGATAGGGCATCCAAGATAAGAATAGTCATGGACCGATATTATTTGACAATTGGCTATCCAAGATAAGAATAGTGCAAAGAAGGTAATATTCTGTGAACACCTGTGTGGAGTATGAACCTTGAGAGACAATGATTTTGGTTTATATGAATCATTGGTCTCGCTAGTGTTGTGCTTTGATCATGTGGATAGAGTTGTTAGTCAAGGTGTTTCTATGTAATAATGTTGGTTGATATGATGCTAGGAAAATGGGTTACCTATTCGATTATTTTTATGAGAAATTCTTCAGATTTAGAATGACCAAGTACCATTATGAATACCTCCCTAATTAAGAGGGATTGTTGAGAAGCGTAACTAGGTTCGATCTTCATAATGACATGTAATTGTGACTTTTGTAAATGATGTAATAAAGAAAATAAAATTATTTTGGTAAGCCTTTCTTCATGGGTTTCATGAGCAAGTGAATTTTATTTTAGATGGCTCCCATTGAGAGCCTTAGGATTTGTCATCAAGGTAAAAGAATTAATGTCATGTGTGAAGATCTCTTCTTGAGCATATCTAAAATGTATATGAATCAATTAAGTGTCTGGAAAGCCCTCGAAAGACAAGAAAAATCCTCTTCTTATGTCGGCTTCTATATTGGTGACAAACTCATGTCGGCTCACATTAAGGAGACCCACCCATTCAGATGCTTATGTCGTCTTGAGTTTATGGACAAACCACTCTATATAGGAGGCTAGACTCTTCACATAATTACATAAAATAACTTCGCATGTCTCTGAGTTTTCGGGAGCAGAAAAGAGACTCAGTTTACCTTTGTTTTGATGAAGGCTAGAAGGTTACATGAATACAGTTCTGCAGGGAAGGGAATTTGGATCCCTCTTAAATAGAGATCACTGTGACATCGAAGAAGAATATTGACCTATGTATCGACCACAGTTCGATGTTCCTAAAGTAGTCACATTTCCATAACATGAAGAAAAGTACAGTCAAAAGTTTGGTGGTCTCTCTCTGTGATTTCAGAGGACAGAGACAGTGAACAATTCAAATACGTCTACTCAAGTGGCCTAGTGTAGACAAGTTCGGATACCTCTGTACTTCATATAGAAGACTGTAGTGACATTGTTTTGGTTTTGAGGAGAGTCTAATGTTCAATGGTATGAGAAGACTATGTTTCAGTGCAATTTCTGAAGAAGTCTCGGTGTTGCCACAGGGAGAAGGATCCAATGCTAACCTCGCTCAAGTCATAGTCTCAATGATGTCATAGTTTGGACATGATTACCATTCATGAAGTCTTGGTTATCCTACAAAGTGACAAGATCTCGGTAATGAAGATCTTAGTGTAGTGATGAGGTCTGTTACGATATGACAAAGATGGATTTTGGAACTCTCTCATTGCTATCATAGTGAAGGTCTCAAGTGGTGTTTCAAAGTCCTCTTGTTCCTTCCATACTGATGCAGGAGCATTCAACCCAAGGAAAATCATTGTAATTAAGTAGACATAGGGGGTCATGTATTTTTAGGAAGTTGGATTCCTAAGTGATAAATAAATGTAATATTAGGCTTTTGAGTGCATAGAATAGGAATAAATTAGATGTGTGATATATCTTGTAAATACTCTCGAATAAGAGGGACATGAGTGGGCAATAATGACAAAAGAGTCTAAAGTCAATTAGGACTCTTTAAGCATTCCATGATTCAAGGAACTAAGGATAGCTTTTAGGAATTAATTGAAGTACAAGTGGACAGAGGATTTAGGAGTCAGTTCAATAGATTTAGGAGTCGAACCAAGATGAGTTCAACAAAACTCACTGGCATATATGTAAGCCTACGGGCAGAGTCAGAGAGAGAGGCCACGGTATTGAAGAACAGGCCTGTGAGAGATAGAGAAGTCTCGATTGTAATCAATTGTTCATATA
>APFE030561939.1:0-61170 GCA_000404065.3 Pinus taeda | reverse complement strand
GTTTAGTTGCAGATGTTGGAGGAGATTTGGCACATATGAATAGCCAAATAAAGATGAGAGAAGAAGATTTTGTGGAAGAATTCAATCCATGGAACAGAGATGCTCAATTGTTGGAGAGAATGCTGGACAGTCATGATTCAATACAAGAAGAGATAATCATGAAAGAGGGTAAGGATGATAGGGAGGCAATCAACATAAGAGTCAACATAGAAGTCAGCATAACAAGCAAAGCAAAAGTTGGAACAAGAGCAAAAGTGAAAGAAAAGGTAAACCAGCAGCTACAAAGACAAAGTAACCAGCAACAGTTTAAAGAATTAGTGGACAGCAACAACAACCTATAACAAAGAGAAGGAGGTAGAAGTAAGTAGCAGAACATGGGCCAGCCCAAAGATGTGTTGGAGACAAAAAATGAAGAAATGTGGCAGCTAATGATGAAGCAATCCAAATGGAGGAAAATGGTAGCAGAAGGAAGCATGAACCTGATTGACGAGAAGAAGAAGATAGAGAAAAAGACAACAAAAGTGCAACAACAACAAAGGAAAAAAGCATTTGGGAAATTACAAAACAAAGTACGGGATCCAGGAAGACAAAGATTAGAAGACACATGATCAGGAGATCATGAATACTTTCTACTTTGGGATTCTGATGCAGGAGCATTTAGCCCAAGGAAAATCATTGTAATTAAGTACACATAGGGGCTCATGTATTTTTAGGAAGTTGGATTCCTAAGTGATGAATAAATATAATATTAGGCTTTTAAGTGCATAGAATAGGAATAAATTAGATGTGTGAGATATCTTGTAAATACTCTCGAATAATATGTTGAAAATGGCAACAAGAAATGCTAAAAATAGAAGTGCTAAAAATAGCAGTTTGGGTACCAGTGATGGATTGGGCAACATGGAATGAAAAATGGAAGTGCTAAAAATAGAACTTCTATTTTTAGCAGTTCAGGTTGGATTCCTATTTTTAGTCAGTCCTTGGATTAAAATAGGAAGTCAAATTCGAATTTGATATTAACAGCAGTTTGTAAATTAATTAATTAATTCAGTTTGTGTTAATTAGTTAAGGAAAATAAAACTTGAAGTCTATGTGAGGACGTGCAACCAGTTCCTCCTTTGATTGAGGAATTTAACCTTCAGTTAAAGAGATAAGGATGAGTTGTAATATTGAGTTGTAATTAGTTGACTTAGTTTAACTTAGTCAAGTCCAGTTAGATTAATTTAACAGGTTGATAAATTAATGAGAGTTCAGTTAGTTAATGCTTGCATGCATGTAACTACTGTAATTCAGATAACTGAAGATTCGCTCATGGATAACTCATGCATGTCAGTTCAGACAGAGATCCAGTTGAGACAAGAGAAGGGACAGTGTACTATCAGTTGGATGAATATTTTTCCTATAAAGGAAGCTCATCCATGATGAGGATTTATCTCCTTCAGGACTGCGCAGTTGGATCAGAGGTTGGTGTGTGTGTGAAGAGGCCAATTCACACAAGTGGCTACACTGGACCCCAATCATAATTGTGCAAATTAATAGGAGGCTTGGAGGGAATACCAGAGGTTAGATAGAGGCCTTTGATTGTCTATGAGCAGCAGAGGTATTACAGAGAGAGCATGATAGCTTTTGAGCTGATTCTTTTTGTAATACTGGTTATATTTCCACTTGTATGATAATACAGAGATGTGGTTTTAGGCTGGTGCTTTCCCTGGGTAAATTCTTTTGTGTTATGTGTGATTAATTCCTTCTTATCAGTTATATGTGTTCTTATCAATGTTTCTCATGTTCAATTAAGCTTCCGCTAAATTGTTTGTAGAAGTAGATCAAGTGTTTTGCTTTAGGACATTGCATTACCAGGTGATCTATAGTGGAAAATCTACATGGTATCAAAGCACAGGTGAACAAGGAAGAACAATATACAAGAAGGGAGAAGTTGAAGTTTGTGATTTCTGAATATTGAATTGAGTTCTTATCACATCTATTTCACGAATAGCATTCAGTGGTTTGAGACTCGAATATGCCCCTGATGGCAGTTCAAATTATATAGTCTGGAAGGATCACATGGAGGAAATATTAGAAGATAACGGTCTAAAGGACTTCATTGATCAAGAAGTTCAAAAGCCAACTGATGCTACTCAACTAGAAAAATGGAAAAAGTGTGTGGCTAGAGCAAGGAGAATCCTCCTGGAGGGAGTTTGAGATCACATTGTCTCGAGCCTCCATGGGAAGGAGACTTCATTTTCGATGTGGAAAACATTGAAAGATCTTTATTAGAATCGTAGTGATTAGAGGAAGTTGGCACTGAAGGACAAACTTTGAAAGATCAAGTGTGAAAAGGGTGACACGATCTCTATGTATCTGAACAAGCTCACCACATGCAGGGATGAACTTGAAGTGTAGGGATCATAACAGATGATGATGACATGATGATTCTTGCACTCCTTGGTCTTCCTAAGAGCTGGCATAGCTACCAGAACTTGGTTAATGGAAGAGAGAAACTGCCAGATTGGGAACGACTTTGGCCGGATTTGATGCAGGAGGAGATAAGAAGAAGCACCAGAGATGGTTCTTCTTCCATGGAGGATGAAGAAAATTGTGCCTTAGCGAGTTAGGCGAAGAAGGGGAAGGAGAAGGTTTCTCTTTCCGAATCTAGTTCTTCCCATGGTGGGAAGAAGTTTGACAAATCAAAAGTGCGATGATTTCGTTGTCATGAGGTGGTCCATTTTGCTACAAATTGTCCACAGAGGAAATCCAAGAAGGGATCCGGGGAAGGATCTTTAGGTGAGGCACTTGCTTCACAGTTCGAGTTGGATTTCACACTCTTGGCATGCATGGTTTCATCCATGATGGGAAATGGTTGGTTTCTTGACAATGGAGCTTCTTTCCACATGACCAACGACAAGAGTTTGTTCAGTACTTTGGAGGAGAAAGATCTCCAGATACTCATAGCGATGGGTAATGATGAAAAGTATAGTGTCTCAGGTGTAGGAATGGTTATTTTTCAGAGGGAGCATGGATCTCGCCTTACCTTGACCGATATCAAGTATGTACCAGGATTGAAGAGAAACTTGGTGTCAATCGTGATGTTGCAAGACAGAGGCTATGATGTAGTCTTCAGTAAGGGAAAGGTTTTCCTTAGACACATCATCACTAGACAAGTGAAGCAGATTGGTTCACGGGTCAAGAACCTGTATGCTCTTGAGGTTCAAGATGTATGCAAAGCCTTGAGCAGCAAGGCAACTGATGGAGACTTGGTGGTTGAGAGGGAGAGTATATTACCTCTCAACGTGCAGCGCCAAAAGAAGTCTCAGACGATTATGGAGGAGCCACGATCGGTGCAGCAGCTTCAAGAGGTTGTGGAGCAGCCACAACTGGGGAAGCTGAGAGGAGATCGAGTAGAGACATCTACTCATGCAGAGACCTCCAACAGGGGGAAACTTCGATCCAGGTGGGCTGAGGGATCACATGCATCCATACCTCCAGGTAGGAGGTGGGGCAATGTGGAGTGATCGTCCTAAGGAGGAGGGGCAAGATCATTGAGGTACCCAACCACTTTGATTTGACTTTTCTATGGGAGCCCCGATGAGGAGTAGCAGGACTAACTGAGTGGGTAGAGACAGATGCGGATGGAGCAGCAGGTAGAGCTATAGTGCAGGAATCCCAAGACAACGCAGAGCTAGCAGGTTGCAGCAATGCGAGAGGCACAAGTGTGTTGCACCAGTGCAGGATGGCACAGTGAGGTGTGCAATGGTGCGAGATGCATGGAGATGTTGCAGTAGCACAGAGGTCAGAGAGGGAGAACTTGTCAGAAACAGGTAGAGCTTCAACATCATAGTATGTTTCTAGCCCAACAGAGAGGTCAGTTGGGAGTTTCTTTGTTCCGAGAGTTGCTGGAGCAACCACACTTGGTAGAAGTGTTGCATGCAGAACATTCTGGAGGTATAGGGTCGGGTTCGAGAGGAAGCCTTTCTTGTTGAGAGGGAGTGTTGAAAATGGCAACAAGAAATGCTAAAAATAGAAGTGCTAAAAATAGCACTGCTAAAAATAGCAGTTTGGGTACCAGTGCTGGATTGGGCAACAGGGAATGAAAAATGGAAGTGCTAAAAATAGAAATTGTGCTAAAAATAGAAATTCTATTTTTAGCAGTTCATGTTGGATTCCTATTATTAGTCAGTCCCTGGATTAAAATAGGAAGTCAAATTCGAATTTGATATTAACAACAGTTTGTAAATTAATTAATTAATTTAGTTTGAGTTAATTAGTTAAGGAAAATCAAACTTGAAGTCTATGTGAGGACATGCAACAGTTTCTCCTTTGATTGAGGAATTTAACCTTTAGTTAGAGAGATAAGGATGAGTTGTAATATTGAGTTGTAATTAGTTGACTTAGTTTAACCTAGTCAAGTCCAATTAGATTAATTTAACAGGTTGTTAAATTAATGAGAGTTCAGTTAGTTAATGTTTGCATGCATGTAACCATTGTAATTCAGATAACTGAAGCTTCACTCATGGATAACTCATGCATGTCAGTTCAGACAAAGACCCAGTTGAGATCAAAGAAGGGACAGTGTACTATCAGTTGGATGAATATTTTTCCTATAAAGGAAACTCATCCATGATGAGGATTTGTCTCCTTCAGGACTGCGCAGTTGGATCAGAGGTTCGTGAGAGTGTGAAGAGGGCAATTCACACAAGTGGCTGCACTGGACCCCAATCAGAATTGCACAAAGAAATAGGAGGCTTGGAGGGCAGACCAGAGGTTAGATAGAGTTCTTTGACTATCTATGAGTAGTAGAGGTATTACAGAGAGAGCAGGATGGCTTTTGAGCTGATTCTTTTTGTAATATTGATTATATTTCCAATTGTATGATAATACAGAGATGGGGTTTTAGGCTGCTGCATTCCCTGGGTAAATTCTTCTATGTTATGTGTGATTAATTCCTTCTTATCATTTATATGTGCTCTTATTGATGTTGCTCATGTTTGATTAAGCTTCCGCTAAATTGTTTGTAGAAGTAGATCAAGTGTTTTGCTTTAGGACATTGCGTTACCAGGTGATCTACAGTGGAAAATCTGCATAAGAGGGACATGAGTGGGAAATATTGACAAAAGAGTCTAAAGTCAATTAGGACTCTTTAAGCATTCCATGATTCGAGGAACTAAGGAGAGATTTTAGGAATTAATTGAAGTAGAAGTGGACAGAGGATTTCAGAGTCAATTCAATAGATTTAGGAGTCAAACCAGGATGAGTTCAACAGAACTCACTGGCATATATGTACGCCTATGGGCAGAGTCAGAGAGAGAGGCCACGATATTGAAGAACAGGCCTATAAGAGACAAAGAAGTCTCGATTGTAATCAGTTGTTCATATATATATATAGAGAGAGAGAGAGAGGTTCATTCGGAACTGTGTAAGTGTGTGAATGACTATTGAATGATTGAATTACATGCAAACTATGAATTCGTAGGTTCTGTGACAGTGGTTGCAGACAAAGTTCTATAGAATGCACAGAGGGAGAGAATGATTCAGAGGAATCATCATAGATCTTAGAATCCAATTGAAGAGTCAGAGAAAGTTCTAGAGAAGAAGCGAAGGAAGAATTCACAGAGTGAGTTGAGTAGCGGAAGCGGAAGAGTGGAACCTTTGGGAAAACCCGGAAAACCACAAAAACCTTGAATAAATGGCAACAAACCAAGTAAATAAAAGGGCGGAAGAAATAGAGTGTCGGCAATGTGTAGCCATTGGATCTTGAAGATCAACGGCCAGGATCCAATCACAGAGGAGACGAAGGAATATCACATCGGCGGGTTTTAAACAATGAAGTCAGATTTCGGCGGTCTCAAAACCGTAAGTGGTATTGAGCGTGGTGCTTCCGATTCCATTCATAACGTGACACATAGTAGGGAAGTGGAGAGGGGAAACCGTTTTATCGGGCGGTTAAACCCCATGTGTGTTGTCAACACAAAACCAATGTGAACCATCGGATCTACTAAGTGTAGATCAACGGCAGAAGATTAATCTGCAAGTTGTTTGATCGGAGAAGGGTGAAGGGAAAGCGACTTGCGATAATGCGAAGGGCCGAAGAGCAGACCCCACAATCTTTATGAACTAGGGTGTAACGTTTTGAAGTCCGGCAAGGTCCGAGTGAAAAGGCAACAAGCAATCGCCGATGCGATCGTCGGAGTGATCACATCACAAATATGCAGCGGTATTGGACGGGGAAAAGAGTATTGGGCATGCAATAGGAGTGGACCCAAAAAGTTATCAAGTGCGGCTTATATGAATTGAAGTCTGTTACGTTAATCGCATATCAGAGAAGATGGAGGCGTATGTTAAAGTGACCGTAGAAACGGAAAGTTGCGATAGCAACAAAGGTAATCCTCATTAATTGTGCCAAGGCCGTACCAAGGCGGAAAGGCGTGTTTGCATATGTTTTCCTTTGTAAATAGTTTTATAAGGAAAATAGCGCGATAAAAGGTTTTGTGGGTTAAATATATTTTTATCCAATGTATTAAAGGGGAAAGGTTATATATATGAGGTTTATGGGTTTATAAAGGTTATGAAGGGTTTTAAAGTCCCGATAAGAAGGATTGAATGAAATTCGAAAATAAAGGTTAATGAAGGTTTATGTGGAGTGATAGAGTCCCGATAGGAGGTTTTAGCGGGGTGATTAATTTCCGATAGAAAGGAAAGGGAGGATTAATGTTTAGACTTGTTGAGTCTATGAATCATCCCACATGAGACTAAAAGAGGGCCTTAACCATAAGAGGTTGTAGATTTGACTCCCTTGAGAGTTAAATGCCTGGAACAGATGTGTTTATGCATTTTTATGCATGTCGTGGGTGTAAGCAGGGGTAACCCTGCATCACATACACTATGTCACTATACATGTTTTCTCCGCACCAAGTCTATGCCAGTTGTCTGCACTTTGGTCTCAAGTTCTAAGTAAAAATTATGGTAATGCACAACCTAGTCCTTCACTTGGTTATATTGCTTCTGTGATAACCCATCCATTCTCCTTCATGGGATACCCATAGCTATTCATTTGAAGATAAGACATAATGTGAATCCCCTTCTTCTCATATACGACATGGAATAAATGATTTACAATTTGAGGTAAAGGTCAGCACACATATTTTGCTCTGCACTATAGCATTTGATTCCTGTTAAAACTTTTATTAGACATGCACTCTATCCCACCATATTTCCTCCTTCTATTACATGAACTCCCTATACCTTCAATGGTTTCATGTATATGGGAAAACAATTCATAGAATTGGGTAAAAAACCTCACTAATGGGTCATATTTCCTTTGACAAGAATCATTTATTTCTATTCTGTGTGATATGTTAGGTTCTCAAGTATAAATAAATGGGCCAATGGTGACCTTGGTCAAGCCTATTGTGCCCTGTGAAATTTTTTGTATGACAAGTTTTTCATATCATAAATGCATCCAATGTTTGAAGAAAATGTTTTCAAGCTATGGAATGATTATTATTGCAAAATGCAGAATAGTTTGGGCGCAATTGTCTTACCTGTTTTAAAAGATTTAGTCGTGTACTCTCCTCCAATTAAAACCACTGTATACACAATCCCATACACCTCAATTTACCATATAGTCACATTCACCTAGCCTCATCACAAATACATGTCAAATTTCTTACATGACAATCTTTTTCATTACAGAGTGCTTATGGATGAATAATTACTCAAAATGATTTGTCTCAATTGTCTAATATATTTTGGTTGCATACTCTATTCCATTTATTGCCATTGAATGTTTGTGATTTTATGCCTCTTGCTACAAGTACTAAAATAAAAGTGGCCCTTCATATGGTCATACATCATAATGTAACAAATCTCCCATATATATCATACATTGTACAATATTGTTCCTTCAAATTAATGTTTGCATATAAGATATGATAACAGTTGCAAGCTCGACATTTTTTATATCCATGCAAATGCATTGGGCCTTTTTCCTGCATTCAATCTTCTATCATAAATTTATACATGAAGAATTTATTTGACACATGTCATTGGCAACAACTTACTCTTCTTTGCATGTACAAGCATCGTCTTCCTCATTCAATTCCTTTTCTTTTCCATGTGTGTTTCTCAAGTACCCAAGAAATTGTATGGTATTTGAGTCATGAATATCATTATTTTACTTGTTAGTTATCTTGTGATTTAAGATATGTATCATGAAATATTCTCTCTTCTCAGTAGCATAAAGTTAACTTTTTCAATAGAGGATCCCAGGTTAATAAAAGGTGTTAGGGAAGGAGGACCAATGTCTCATGGTGATAAAATAGGAACAAGATAATAGGTTCTCCATTCAACCAACTGACCCAAACCAAGCATTTGTATCTTAGAGGCCCTCTAGGCAATCCCCATAACTCACCACTACCCCATCTGAGCATCATGGAAATCCCTGAAAAACACCTGCCTTATACCCATACTTTTCACCATGATGGTTGGGAACCCAACCCATCCAGACCAACTTTCGATATTGGTCATTCGCTCTTTGGCTCACACCATTCTATTCCACCATTAAGAGTTGCGCCGCAGATTCCCTCAGCATCATAACAAGACATGCCCTCTCATGCACGTCAACCACTCATCTCTTATCCACATGTTGTGATAGGGAAATTTCACTTGCCTCCCTTACCTTTTCATTCACCCATAGAGGCCACCTATTCTCCTTCACACACTAGTACTTTTGGGGCAAATGAAGAGGTATTTAGGAAGGAGATTTCATTTCATGATTTTCACCCAAAGATACAGGGAGAAAGTAAGATTGTTGAGTAAAAGAACATTATTGGCTCATATATCTATCTATCTATCTATCTATCTATCTATATATATATATATATATATGCATCCTGATCTATCATGATTTACATGCTTTACTTTGACTTTATTTTGGACTTATTTTCAACTTTCAACATACATTTACATTTTGGACAACATATTTATTTTTGGTTATATAATTTTGTTGATGACATGAAAATATATGGGAGGCACAAGGATTGGTTTACATTTATTTCCATGATATATTTATCATATTTCACATGCATAATGATCTATGTGATGGTTGATATTTAGATGGATGATAACACTTTATGATGAAACATTGATATTTTTATTGGATCCAAAACATTTTATTTTATGGAATTCAATAAGTATGAGCATTATTGGGGGACCCACCTACTAAACATGAATAAAATAATCTTAAAACTTCGTTAAATGACTCTTGAAACTAATAAAAAACAGATTAATTTAATGAAATAGATTAATTAGGAGATACTTACCTCCCCAAAATTCCAAGAGAAAATACAAAATCAGAGAGAATTCATTGAAGGGAAAATAGGGAAAGAGAGAGAGGAGAGGTATGATTAACTCATAAGGTTGTCATTTTCTTGATATACTTTTTTTCTAGAGTCCAAGAGCTTAACTGTTTTGGTTAAAAGAAAATCTTTTGAGGAGTGACATGGAGGGAGGGAATATATCATTTATTGACTAATCTTTTTAAGTTCTAATTTCCTTGTAACTTATGTGTTGTTAGAAGGTATGATATATTTTATTAGTGATAATGTGCATCTTTTGCAAAAACCTTTTGTTTAAACAATCTTATCTGAGAGGTCCATGTTATAGTCAACAATTTTACCTTGCCTTTTTTTCATCGTACTCAATTGCCTCTGTATGAATCTATAACATCCTATGCTTCTAAAATTGTTTCTAGTTTTGATTTCCGTAGCAATCCATCAAATCAGTTGGTTATACTCGTACTTTTTTAATAAAAAATTAGCATCTCGATTGTCTATTACTTGGCATACACCTCTTTATTTTCATACTTTATTTTCTAAAAATAATAAGCATATGTTAGGCACATGCTACTTAGTTATTAGTTGTAATGCACCATGTTATTTAGTACATGCACAATATTTTGGCCAATGGTGTATAATTATAAAATTTGCCTATAAATTTCCAAATATAATTTATTTTCAACATTCTTTTTGAATTTTTTTATCTACTAACTGTTTATATTTGTACAATAAAATGTTGGAATTCTATTTTTATTTGGTTGTATATATTCAATCTCTTTTTCTCATGTGCATTCACACCTTTTTTCATAGTGAGATATAACACTTAGGGCTCTAAGCAAGCGGGTTCTATTCCCATTATCTCACCTAACCCTGTGAGATTCTAAAATGTTGTTAACATAGCATAGAAACTCTGTTCATTATAAATTTCCTCCTTATGGATGGAGCATCATGTGCTTTGGGAACAGAGTGGTGGCTAATGAGATGAATTATTGAGGAATATATGGATATATTTCCTCAGGAATAAATATGAAGTCTTTGACAAGTTTAAATAATTTAAGGCTCTCATGGAAAATTTGGCAGAGAAGAATATTAAGGTGTTGAGGATAGATAATGGTGAAGAGTTCCATGAGAAAGAATTCAAATAGTTCTGTAATAAATGTGGTATAGCATGGAAGAACAACACTCCATACACACCTCGGAAAAAGGATTTGTAGAAAGGATGAATAGGACATTGATGAAAAAAGCAAGGAGCATGATTAACTGTATTGGGTTAGGACATGAATTTAAGATAGAGGAAACAGATACTGCATGCTTCCTAGTTAATAGATCACCTTCATTAGCATTGGAGGATAAGAATTCACATGAGGTATGGATTGATAAGAAACCCTCTTACTCAAATCTTAGGGTATTTGGATGTCAGGCACATGTACATGTTCTAAAGGACAAAAAAAACAAGTTGGATAGTAAATCTAAAAGGTGCATCTTTATTGGGTATAAAAATGGTTTAAAAGGTTACAAGATTTGGAACCAAGAAAGTAAGAAGGTTGTGTACAATCAAGATGTGGTATTTTGAGAAGTGAAGGATGCCATGAAATAGGAAGTCCTACCAAGGGAAAAGGAACCAAAGAACATAGAGTTTCAACTAAAGGATGAAGAATTAGACTCCATAGAAAAACATCAATAAGAAGAAGAAGAACCACACACTCAAATTTTGAGGAGATCAATTCAAGAAAGAAGACAACTAGAGAGGTATACTCCATTTCATTTCTGTTCAATTTTTTCTTTATCTATTATTGATGATGATCTTAGAACTATTAGGGAGGAAGTGGATTCAAAGGATTGAAAAATATGGAAGAATACCATGGTTGAAGAAATAACATGCTTGGAAAAGAATGAGGCTTAGGATCTAGTAGAGTTGTTGGTTAGAAGAAAACCCATCACCAACAAATGGGTCTTGAAGAAAAAGTTAAATGAAAAAGGCAATGTAGAGAATTACAAAGCTCGATTAGTAGCAACATGTTATTCTCAAGTGTTGGGAATTGATTTTGGTGATATTTTTTCTCTTGTTACCAAGTTAGCTTCCATTAGATTTGTTTTATATGTTGTTGTTGATTCTATTTTTGAGGTAGAACATGTGGATGAAGAAATCATTCATACATGGGGATCTGGAAGAATAGATCTACATGAAGCAGGCAGAAGGCTTTGCAATGAATCGTAAGAAATAATGGTATGTAGTCTAAAAAATTCTGTGGGTTAAAGCAATCACCAAGGATGTGGTATCAAAAATTTGATACATATATACAGGGACTTAGCTTCACAAAGAGAAAAGCGGATCACTGTGTGTATTTTAAATTAGTTGGTGATTGTGTTATCTATTTGCTCTTGTATGCGGATGATATGTTGTTGAATGGAAATGACAAATAAATTATTTAAGAACTTGGTGCTGCAAATTTTATTTTGGGCATGAAAATTAAAAGAGATCGGGAAAAGAGGAATCTCTAGTTAAATTAGAGGAAATATGTTGAGACAATATTCCAAATGTTTAATATGCAAGATAGTAAACCATTGAAGGTCCCTATTCCTATATGTGTAAAGTTATCTACAGAAGAGTATCCCAAGAAACAAGAAGAGGAAGAGGATATGTCCCATGTTCCATATGTAAGTGCAGTTGGAAGTTTGATGTATGCAATGGTCTGTACCAAACCAAACATTGAACATGTGGTGGGAGTATTGAGTAGGTTTATGTTAAAACTAGGGAAAGAGCATTGGGAAACAATAAAGAAGGTTTTCAGGTATGTGCATGGCACTATTGATTATGATTTTTTCTACGAAGGAAGACTAAGATTAGATAGAGTATTGAAGATATATGGCTTTGTGTTGTAGCAATTGCAACACCCTGCAAAACTTTGGCCTCCATCCAAATTTCAGAGCCTTCCTTGGTTTTTCCCCTGATGGTTGCAAACACTCAGGCTCATTCCATGAGCTCTTGTTGAGTCTTTAAACCCTTTTTTCTTGATCAACCACCAGTCGTCTTTTTGGCATGTTGATTGCTATGTCATGCTTGCGAGTTTGTTCTGGCAATTTTGAAGGTTTTTCTTTGTGTGCATGAGTTGTTTTTGCCTTGTTAGTGCCTGCAAATCATGTCAATCACCAGTGATCAAATATGCTCTTAGAAGGTTTTTGTTAGGATCTCAAGTTAAATTTTTATCATTTCATTAAGTTTCAAAATAAAAATTAGGTCACTGGCTAGTGTTTTTAGGTATATTACTGCTCCTTTCAAAAAATTTCGTGTTCCAGTCATTCCCATCACTCAGTTGGATGTGTCATCACTTAAAGGTCATCATCATCATCTCAGTCATATCATCATGGTCCTCATTCAACTCAATGTCACCATTAATTCATTAGGGTCAAAGTCATCAAAATCTATCATTTCATTCATAAACCTGGAAAATGAAGTAGTAATAGGGAATTTTCTCAAAAAAAAAATTGTTTCAAAGTGTAATTTATTTCAAATATGATGTAATAAGTTCTAATGTTCCAAATCTGCATTGAATTTTCCAAAGCTACATAGTTTTCAAAGCAAAACTGAAAAACATAAGGTGGGCCACCCCACCACTATGAAGAAATTGACTTGCAAAAGATATAAAAGACCATCATGATTCGCTTATCTCACTCATTTCATTAAAAAAGAGCTCTCACTCACCAACAAGAACTTCCTCATCATTTTCAGGGCCAAAGGATACTCCAAAAACTGATTTCAAGCAGCTAAGCTGTGCTTTCAGCAACTACGTTGCGTTTTCACTCCAAAGGCCACCAAACCTGTTTTCAAGGGTTCTCAAAGGGAAATTGAAGCCTTTATTAGTAGTCCATAGGTAAGCTAAGTTCCCTTGATACCTCCATCAGCTTTATTTCCTTAATTTCATTGTGCATAACCTCCATTTGTCCCTACTCTTCGTTTTTGGTAGTTTTCCTAGATGGGACTATGTAAAAATTTCCTATACTAAATCCTACACCCATTTCATCCTTTTCCACTTCCCAAATTTCACTAACACTCCTACCTACTTCCCTAAATTTTCCTACGCTCATTTCCTAATCCAGGAGAATCTCGTCAGATCATTGTATAGGCATTCAAGTGTCGTTGTCAGTGTTCAATGTCGTTGTCAATTCAATTCGGTGTCATCAGCTTCGATAGTATTGGTTATGGATCAAGTTGAAAAGGTAATGTTTATGGTTTTCATGGCATTCAGTTGATATGGGTTTGTACTTGGATGTCGACTTGTATTCATGGACAATTTCGCCAGGTTTTGGTCGTCAACATGTGTATTGTTGTTTGCCTTCGCAGGATTTTGGTTGTTGTTCACTCGCAGGTTTTGTTGTCGACAGGTTCGTCGTCATGTGACAAAAGTCGCTAATGTCGCTTGGTGATGTTTGATTGTAAATGGGTTTTGATAAAATTCATATATTAAAAACCTAATACAAAACCTAAAGCCTAAAAACCTATTCCTAAATCTATGCAACATGCATTGATAAGTATTACAAACCATGTATCTAAACCTATCAAAACCTACCTAATCCATACCTACCACGTTCAAACTAAACCTAAAACCTATGCTCTAATTATCGCATCATAAACTATGTTTAAAACAAACCTAATATCAAAACACAACCCTCGGACATATGTTAAATGTAATTACATTAAAATAAACAATACACAGCCAGCTTGACCGCACAGTTAGCCTAACTGCGTCGGAGGTCATGTGATCAACGTCTAAGAACTGTCAGAGGTATGTGATGACAGTTTTGGAGTACACTGCCTGAGTGTTCACTGCAACGGATACAGTCACATGTGATTAGGATGTCAAACCATTGGGTTAACATTCAACTACAGTCCTATCCACCACCTTTAACCGTGCAGGGCTTCCAACCGCAACATGTCATGTGAACAACAAGGTTAACTGCCGGCGTGTTGGTCGCCGAAACTGCAGGGATAAACCTTCCAGGTCGCCGCCAAGGGTTAGACTGCTTGGTCAAATGCCAGCGAACCACCCAATTCGCACTGCCATAATTGTTAGCAGTTCGGAGATATAACCAATGTTTGTTTTGGGTTTTTAGTTAAGTTTTTATTAAACAACTATTGCGATGCCCATGGCAACCTGACTAGGTGTCATGAAACAACCAGACCGAGTTCCAAATCTATCTTGAAGCAACAAAATTCAACTCGAACCTAGCTAAGGTGGTTTTGATGAACCTACAGGCCTATAAGAGGTGGATTTTCTTCATTGATTAGGAGGAGAGTGTTTTTTATATTTGTTTGTAGATTCTCGAGGTCATAGGTAGTTTTTTTCAGTGTAACAGGAGAATCCGGAGTCGAAATTGGGGACCGTGACAGGCATTGGAAATCTGGTTCAGAGGGCTATCTGATGACAGTGATCAAAATTTCTTGCATGCACATTCAGATTTATCAAATCTCCGTGTAATCGACCTCATTTGTTTCAATCCTAATAAAGTGGTCACCCATCTTGAAAGCGGACACGGAGACGTAGTCCATCAGGGACGAACACCGTAATCAACTTTGTTGTCTGGAATCACTATGTTTTTACTGTTTTCACTTCTGTTATGCATGTTTATTATGTTTAATCAACTGTCGTAAAGTCTTCTTCTCAAGCAGTTTTCCTCGATTTCCATGCTTTCAGCTAACATTCAATTCATTAATGGTTAATCAATTCTACATCAGTTTTAGTCTATGATCATTTTAGATCATTTCCCTTCCCTAAACCCTTCCTCCTATCCCCTCACTCACTTCCCCTATTTTTCCCACTAGGGTTTTCTCTTGCACACTATCAACATGGAGGAAGAAAAGAAATCTTATAATAAGGGAGGTCAAATATCAAGGTATGCACCACTCAACACCATGAGCTGATGTCATCCTCAATGTCCAAGCAATGCTTTCAGAATGTGGGGAGTTTAGGGTTCTATGAGCAGGTTCAACAAGTCAAGTATCATGCCAAGTTGACCAGATTCTTTGCCACTAATATTAGGAGAGATAAGGTAACTGTTGCAGGGGTCAGTTTCACCATTTCAACTAAAGCCATAGTAGTAGCCACAGGGATACCAAATAGCGGAGAGAAGTGGTTTAAGAGCTTGGACTTGGACATGCAAAACTACAAACCCTTCATCAAAGGTCACTATAAGCACAACATTAAGAAGGTTTTTCATTTTGGACAGCTCCTTGAGAATTTTGCTCCATTGATGAGGATCATTATGAAGTATTTCACATGTGAGGGAATATTTTCGAGATTGTACAAGTATCATGTCAGATTTCTCATGCATTTCATAGGGGTAAAACCACTTAACCTACCCTATTACCTCTACAAGATCTTGGCTAAAATGGCAGAGAAGGTGCATCATAAACAAAGCGATCATCAAACCAGCCTTTTTCACCATGCCCTCATCAAATTGTATTGCATCATCTTACACAAATTAACATCACTTGGGAGACACTTATTCAGTCAAATGTCTTTGTGTCTTCTGCTAGTTAATTTACAAGCTAAAGTACACCATCAACACCATCTAAGCATATGAAGATTGGCTCATCTAGAAGAATTTCAATCAAGAGGAAACCTAGGCCCGAGGTGACTCAAACATATCAAAGAGTAAGGAGGCTTGTGTTTTCTCCTAACATTGTGGAACAGGCCAAGCTTACATCAGTAGAACAGGGTTCACCATCACAGCATGGGGCACCTTTGCAAGATGAGGAGTCATTCCATATTGACACTAATATAGTAGACTTGAAGGTTAATGAAGAGCATAAGATAGTAGAGCAGGTCATCATGGAGAAAAATGTTGAGATAAAAGAGCTTAAGGATAGCTTGTCTAAGGGAAATTTCATGATTTCATTCCTACAGCATGAGAATAAGCAATTGAAGGTAAATCAACTAATCTTGAATAAGCATAAGGTTGACATTGGAAAAGAAGATGTAAAGGGAAAAGTAGTAGTTGACATAGATGTTTTAGATGAGCATCAAGAGCATGTGACAAGGAAGAGGCCAAGGACTAGACGCCTCAAAAGGGCACTTCAACAACAAAGAGAACAATCTCCACCAAAAGAGAAAATGTCTTCAGTTGACCTAATTACAACAGAAATCAATGAAAATAGGGAGTTTTGGCTTGACAAAGTAAATTTCCATTTGGAAAAGCTTCTTAAGAGGGCCAACAGAGATAACAAATTGCAAAGACACATGGCTTCACATTACTACACAAGGAATCAGGTCTCCAAAGTCAAGATCAAGTAGTTGAAGGCTCAAGGAAACCCTAATCAAGCAAAAAGAGAAGGTTAAGTTGGATTTGCTTGCTGATGCTTACCTCATAGCATAGCATAGAATTTCAGGTCTTCAAGGAACAAATTTGGACTAATTTTGAATAAATTTTCGTTTTTGTGAATTTTTGGAAATTTTTGAGACAATGACTAGGTCAAAAATGCAGCGTGCCCCACACTCTGATTTTTATGGGGAGCACCAAATGACATTTGGTTTGAATATTTGGATTCCTTATCACTTGTACACCACTTATAGCCATTGGGATCAAGCTTTCAATAGGTTCTAGTAGTTGGGAAAAGCCAAAAACTACTTAAAAATCACCTCTCTGCCACCTTATTGAAGAGCTCGCTACGCTTTTGGAGTACCTTTGGGATAATGAATTTTTGGAGGGCTAGAAGCAACATTTTTAAATTCGTGAAGATTCTATCATGTAGCATACATCTAGAAATATCTTCCGCATCTTTCAGATCAAAATTTGGACCACGGAAAGGTCTCCAAAAATCGATTCTACCAATTTCGTTGCGCTTTCTCCTGGCACGCTGTGCTTTTGCCTGAAACTCTTGTTTCTCAGTTTTATAAGCTAGATTCGAGTTATCATAATGTAATTACTTGTCTTTAATGTAATTATGATGTAATAAGAGGTAAATAATATGGCTAGAGCTATTTTCATGTAAACTTATGCCTCATTTAAGAGAGCGGTTCAGTGAAAGTTTAAATGGAGGATTTGTTTTAACCTCCCTAGACATTAGGGTTTTGTTGAACACCTCATGTAATCAGTTCCTAAACTGAAGGATTTGACCCTAAGAGAGGGGAAATGGTTTTGGTCTATATGTATCTAGTTTTCAGTCATAGAACAGGTTGGAGATCAGTGAGTTGAACTCTTGGAGCTTGTACTTCATCACTTTTGCAGAAAATCAAAAGACAATTGTAGCTATTATTCAGGAATTCTTGTGTTGTGAGTTTTTGATAAAGTTTTCTCTCTATTATACACTTATATGAATAATAATTCCATTATCTTTCCATGCTTATGCTTTTCAATGATTTTCCTAAGAGGTTTTAAACATAATTCTTAGTTTTAAGCTATGTTTTGTTAGGAATTTCATATTTATGTCACTTGTATTTTGATAAGTGAATTCATGCTAGTAATGCTCATTTTGATATTTTCTTTTCCACCCTACATTACATCGACAAAACCCCAAAGTATCACAAAGGCATACCTACCCTGCTCCCTTATATCTCTTACAACTGAAACCTTTGATCTTTTGACCTAGTTCCTTGATTTTCACTCCTGATCTAGCAAAACCCTAAGATCATCAAAACCCTAGAGCTAAGCATATCTAACCTAACATCTTTTCCCACTCCAGTCATATTGGTTGTGAGATCATAGAGAGATCCCTCTTTGGTTTAGCAGGGATAGTTGCTGAACCCTAAGTGGTTTGAGGTTACCTCCTTCGATCTCCCTTCTTAGCCCTAGGATATTGTGGAGGGTAACATTTTTGGAACCGTTGCTGGGGAATGCAGCATCATATCTTCCCTGGGAAAGAACGACAAAGATCAAATCTGATTGTTGATGGTGAACAGTGATTGGACACAAGAAAGGTTGTGCATCTTTCACCTGCTGAGTCCAGTGTCGAAGAATCCAAAGGTTTAGAATTTTCATGGCGACTCCAACTTGATTCAAAGACTCCACTGGTAGCAAGATCCAAAAATTGAAATGAGTTCTCAATCCGGAAGGTGTGCTCCTATGCATCGAGATCATGTTCCAGGCCTTCCAAATCATATGCCTCAGGTAGATTGGAAAACATACTTGCCAAAATTCAGAGATGGAAAAGGTGATGATGCTACACTTCATTTAATAAGATTTCATATGCATGTGGGTAAGTTGAGGATTAATTTTCATGAAGATTGTCTAATGAAAATTTTCATGATCACATTAGAAGAAAAAACACGGTCTTGGTATGAAAGCTTGCCTCCTTCTTTTATTTATTCTCTCAAGGATTTTCACTCAGTATTTTTTGAGAAGTATAGAGAAACCTATCCTTCTTTGCTTTTGATTGAGGATTGTTGTGATCACTTTGAGAATTTTATTCAAGAGATGGAAAGTGCTTATGTCGATGAAGAGTTTATGGATGATGAACTTTTGGATGCTTTGAATGAAAACAATTTTCACCACCATTGGAAGATCATGGATTCTACCCTGAAAGACAACGAAATTGAGCAGATTTCTTCAAATGATGACAGTGATTTTCCATCATCTAAAATAGGTGATAATTTATAGCAGTTATGCTTTTCTTTTAGTGCACAAGATACATATGATAATGGCCATTTCATATACCCTCTACTCCTTGATGAAGATTCTAATTCTGAGTTGGTTTGGATTAAAATATCCCTGAGAGTTATAATTAATCCATTGAGTTTGAAATTAATGAGCAACAAGTTTGTTTCCTAGAACTTAATGATCAACTTGTTCAACAGATTTTAAATCAGCAAAGAAAAGAAGAAATAGATAATCAAATACTTTATGCTTATTCTAAGGAACTAATGGATAAAAGGCAGATTTGATCCATTTAATCATTCTTATTCTCAGCATCATGAGAATGTAGCCCAAGACAACCAAATTGAATGAGTATCTAATGTAGAGCTTCATTTTACTATGTCTATTATGGAAGAAGATTAGAATCCTTTTATGATTTTTCCTCCCAACAAGAATCAACAACTTCCTCCTTGGATGAAACATACTGGGATCAAAATAAAGAAAGGCGTATTACTAATTTTGAAAATGAAAATCACTAAGCCAATGTTAATTGCTATAAAACTTAGTGTTCTCCTTTGTCTGAAGATGAAATAAATGAGCTCCTGAAAATCCATGTTACAACACAAGTTAACGCAGGTTTGCAATGTTCAGACAATCAAGAATGTGTGAGTGAAATTTCTTCCATTACTGAAAATGAAAATCTGGGTTTAAATGATGACAATGATGAAACTGAAGAAACTATATAGGTAGTTGTTGTGAGTAAGCCAATTTGTGATGCAAATTTCCTGTAAGGATATCAGCTAACAGGGACTGTTTTCTTTCATGAAGAGGATAGGGTTGGCATGTTTAATAATCTTGAAGAATGTTTTTTGTTCAAGGATGATTTAGACTATGAATTGGAAGAGTATGAGTCTAAGATAGATAACATGCCAGAGATAGAATCAGAGTTTCTCATGCTTGAGGAATTTACATCCAACACTCAGGTAGTAGAAATTCATACTTCCCTATGCCTTCCTATGGATCAACAACCAAGTATTCTTTTAGATCAAATGAAAGGAGTACTTTTATTTTTTCTAGATTTCAAGACAAGATAACATTTCATATTTTCAAGGATCCTTACACTGATTTGCTATAGTCAACAGGGAAGATGACTTTTCTTGTATTTATGGATCATGAGCACATATTCAGTGGATACTTAGAGTTGTCGAGCTTTTGTTTTTTCTGCCTGCTCAAGGAAAGTGTGAGTAGGACTCAAGTAAGTAGCCATTTGCTGGATTGGTTACACTGGAGGGATCATATCGCATGATTGTATATATATATATATATATATATCTATATATATATATATATATATATATATTATATATTATATATATATATATATATATATATATATATATATATATATATATATATATATATATATATATATATATATATATATATATATAATATATATATATATATATATTATATCAATATATATATAATATATCTTCATCAGGTGGGCGGTTATCATCAGGATTTGAAGCCCGGATTGAAGGTCCTAAGATCCCGATGGTCTGCTACCATAAGTAAGTTCATTCGGTGCATTTCTTATAGTCAAGTCAATTTAGTTTGTTAGTCATTTTACAGTTTTGAGTTTAAATTTTTATTATTGACTCCATGCCCAATGGATAAGGCTACATGGTCTACGGTGTTCTTGACACCTCCAAAAGGAGCTGCCATCGCTAGTTGGAGCCAATGTTAGTGCCTACCGTCATGTCAGTCACCGGTGATAAATATGATCTTACAAGGTTTTTGTTAGGCTCTCAAGTTAAATTTTTATCATTTCATTAGGTTTTCAAAATAAAACTTTGGTCATTGGCTAGTGTGTCTAGGTCTATTACTGCTCCTTTCAAAAAATTTCATGTTCCGGTCATTGGCATCACTCAGTTGGATGTGTCATGATTGAAAGGTCATCATCATCATCTCAGTGATATCATCATGGTCCTCATTCATCTCAATGTCACCATTAAGCCATTAGGGTCAAAGTCATCAAAATATGTCATTTCATTCATACATCCGGAAAATGAAGTAGTAATAGGGAATTTGCTCAAAATGTTTTTGTTTCAAAGTGTAATTTATTTAAAATGCAATGTAATAAGTTATAATGTTTCATACCTACATTGAATGTTCCAAAGCTACACATTTTTCAAAGAAAAAGTGAAAAACATATGGTGGGCCACCCCACCACTATGAAGAAATTGACTTCCACAAGCTATAAAATACCATCACAATTCATTTCTCTCACTCATTTCATTAAAAAAGAGCTCTCACTCACCAGCAAGAATTTGCTCAGCATTTTCAAGGCCAAAGGATACTCCAAAAACTGATTTCAAGTAGCCACGTTGCGTTTTCAGTAGTTACGCTGCGCTTTCGAGTAGCCATGTTGTGTTTTCACTCCAAAGGCCACCAAACCTATTTTCAAGGGTTCTCGGAGGGAAATTGAAGTTTTAATTAGCAATATACAGGTAATCTAAGTTCCACTGATACCTCCATCGACCTTATTTCCTTGATTTCATGGTGCATAGCCTCCATTTGTCCCCATGCTACGTTTTTGGCAGTTTTCCTAGATGGGACTATGTAAAAATTCCCTAGACTAAATCCTACACCCACTTCATCCCTTTCCACTTACCAAATTTCACTAACAATCCTACCTACTTCCCTAAATTTTCCTACCCTCATTTTCCTTCCCTAATCCCTTCATCCTATCCCCTCACTCACTTCCCCTGTTTTTCCCTTTAGGGTTTTCTCTTGCACACTATCAACATGGAGGAAGAAAAGAAATCTTATAATAAGGGAGGTCAAATATCAGGGTATGAACCAGTCAACACACATAAGCTAATGTCCTCCTCACTATCCAAGAAATGCTTTTAGAATGTAGGGTGTTTAGGGTTTTGTGAGCAGGTTCAACAAGTCAAGTATCATGCCAAGTTGACTAGCTTCTTTGCCACTAATATTAGGAGAGATAAGGTAACTATTGCAGGGGTCTATTTCACCATTTCAACTTAAGCCATAGCAGCAGCCACAGGGATACAAAATTGATCTAGGTGGATCTTAGTGACCACTTGCCAAGTCCACCTGGACCCCCACCATTGTTTCTCTCAACATTTCCAGTTTCCTTAATTGTAGCACAACTTACTATTTTTAGCAATTTTTCAGGTCCTAAACTTCCGGAGCTGTTTTGAGGCCCTAAACGACGTTTTTTGGTAAAACTGGGGGCAACATGGGTCCACAGACCATGTTTCCCTTCCCAAAGTGATAGTGCTCGGATAGATCTTTCTAACGAGCTATTGTACGCGTCAAACGGAGATCATATGCCAAAGTTACGACCCCGGGAAGTTGATGTACCAATTTACCCAAACGGGGCCCACAGTTTGGCGTTTCATCTTCTAGGGTTAGGTTTTGGAATGTTAAGGGTTTTCCACTATTTCTCAACAATAAATAGGCCTTTGAGCCTCATTGTAACACAGTTCAGAGGCATGTAGCCACCACATCTCTTCTCAGAGATAAGCTACGATCGCCCTAGCCGGTTTATTTCCATTACTGTTTGTAAGCATATTTTAGTATTTTACATTAATGAAATGAAGTATTATTTCCGCTGCATATCTGTGTTCATGGTTATCTCTATAATTTGTTGAGTTCCTGTTTAAGTCCGAATCAAAAATAGTGGAGAGAAGTGGTTTAAGAGCTTGGACTTGGACGTGCAAAAATACAAACCCTTCATCAATGGTCACTATAAGCACAACATTAAGAAGGTTTTTCCTTTTGGACAGCTCCTTGAGAAGTTTGATCCATTAATGAGGATCATTATGAAGTATTTTACATGTGAGGGAAGATTTTCGAGATTTTACAAGTATCATGTCAAATTGCTCATGCATTTCACAAGGGTAAAACCACTTAACCTACCCTACTACCTCTACAAGAGCTTGGCTAAAATGGCAGAGAAGGTGAAACATAAACAAAGTGATCATCAAACCAGCCTTTTTCACCATACCGTCATCCAAATCATTGTATTGCATCAGCTTGCACAAATGAACATCACTTGGGAGACATTCATTCAGTCAAATGTCTTTTTGTCTTCTACTAGTCAATTTACAAGCCAAAGTACACCATCAACACCATCCAAGCATATGGAGATTGGCTCATCTAGCACAATTTCAGTCAAGAGGACACCTAGGCCTGAGGTGAATCAAATATATCAAAGAGGAAGGAGATTTTTGTTTGCTGCAAACATTATGGAAGGGGCGAAGCTTACATCAGAAGAACAGGGTTCACCATCACAGCATGAGGCACCTTTGCAAGATGAAGAGTCATTCCATCTTGACACTGATATAGTAGACTTGAAGGTTAATGAAGAGCATAAGAGAGCAGAGCAGGTCATCATGGAGAAGAATGTTGAGATCAAAGATCTTAAGGACAACTTGTCTAAGGCCAATTTCATGATTTCATTCCTACAGCAGGAGAATAAGTAATTGAAGGTAAATCAACTACTCTTGAATAAGCATAAGGTTGATGTTGGCAAAGAACATGTAAAGGGAAAACTAGTAGTTGACAAAGATGTTTCAGATGAGCATAAAGAGTTGGTGAAAAGGAAGATTCCAAGGACTAGAGGCCTCAAAAGGGCACTTCAGCAACAAAGAGAGCAATCTCCAGCAAAAGAGAAAATGTCTTCAATTGACCTAATTGCAACATAAATCAATGAAAATAGGGAGTTTTGGCTTGACAAATTAAATTTCCATTTGGAAAATCATCTTAAGAGGGCCAACGGAGATAACAAATTGCAAAGATAGATGGTTGGTCATTACTACACAAGGAATCATGTCTCCAAAGTCAAGATCAAGAAGTCGAAGGAAAGACTCAAGGAAACCCTAATCAGGCAAAAAGAGAAGGTTAAGATGGATTTGCTTGCTGATTCTTCCCTCATAGAATAACATAGAATTTCAGGTCTTCATGGAGAAACTCTAGACTAATTTTGAAGAAATTTGGAGAAATTTTGGTTTTTGTGAATTTTTGGAAATTTTTAAGACAGTCACTAGGTCAAAACGCAGCGTGCCCCACACTGTGCTTTTGATGTGAAGCTTCAAATGACATTTTCTTTGCATATTTTGATTCATTATCACTTGTACACCACTTATAGCCCTTGGTAGCAAGATTTTAGCAGGTTCTGGTAGGTGGAATAAGCCAAAACTATTTAAAAATCACCTCTTTACCCTCTTTTTGAAGAGCTCACTGCACTTTTGGAGTACCTCTGGGAGAATGAATTCTAGAGGGCTAGGAGCAACCTTTTTCAGTTCTTGAAGATTATATCATGTAGAAGACATCCTGACCTATCTCCAACATCTTTCAGATCAAAATTTTAAGCTCGGGGAGGCCTCCAAAAACCAATTCTACCAATTTTGCTACACTTTCTCCTGGCACGCTACGCTTTTTCCTGAATTTGCTGTGCTTTTGCCTGAAACTCTTGTTTCTCAGTTTTAATAGATAGATTCGAGTTATCTTGATGTAATTACTTGTATTTAATGTAGTTATGATGTAGTAAGACTTAAATAAGATGGTTAGAGTTATTTTCATATAAACTTAGGCCTCATTTATGAGAGAAGTTCAGTCAAAATTTAAATGGAGGATTTGTTTTAACCTCCCTAGACATTAGGGTTTTGTTGAACACCTCATGTAATCAGTTCCTAAAATGAAGGATTCGACCCTAAGAGAGGGAAAAGTGGTTTTGGTCTATATGTATCTAGTTTTCAGTCATAGAACAGGTTGGACATTAGTGACATGAACTCTTGGAGCTTGTACTTCATCACTTTTGCAGAAAATCAAAGGACAACTGCAGCTATTATTCAGGAATTCTTGTGTTGTGAGTTTTTGATAATGTTTTCTCTCTATTATAGCCTTATATGAATAATAATTCCATTCTCTTTCCATGCTTATGATTTTCAATGATATTCCTAAGAGGTTTTAAACAAAATTCTTAGTTTTAAGCTATGTTTTGTTAGGAATTTCATGTTTATGTCGCTTGTCTTCTGATAAATGAATTCATGCTTGCAATGCTCATTTTGATGTTTTCTTTTCCACCCTACACTACATCGAAAAAACCCCAAACTATCACAAAGGCATACCTACCCTCCTCCTTTATATCTCTTGCAACTGAAACCTTTGATCTTTTGACCTAGTTCCCTAATTTTCACTCTTGTTCTAGCAAAACCCTAAAATATTCAAAACCCTAGAGCTGAACATATCTAGCCTAACATATTTTCCCACTCTAGTCATATTGGTTGTGAGCTCATAGAGATATTCCTCTCTAGTTTAGCAAGGCTAGTTGTTGAACCCTAAGTGGTTTGAGGTTACCTCCTTCAATCTCCCTTCTCAGCCTTGGGATATTATGGAGGATAACACGCCCTATGAAAAACGGTCACACTCACACAAAGTTGAAAGCACTGTCATACAAGTGTCATCACGGTCGTTCGAAGATCTATCTCAAGTGTTGCACTTGTCACTCATAACCTTGAAGTTAGTCTCACAGAGCACATGTTGTCTTGATGGTTTGAGGTGTCTTGTCATCGAGTCATGCTAAGTGTGTGATCACAATGTCATGTATGCACAAGTCACTTGCTCTCACACTTAGCCATTTTTCTTGAGAATCGGTCAACCAGACAACCCTCCTTCAACCAGACCTCGACTGAGCTGCACTACACAGTCTCTACTCCCAGTGACCCTGCTCTGCTACCTAGAACTGTACAGATCTTGCAGTTGTCCTTCGGGGAAGCCTGCACTGCATAATCCTAGAAGTGAGTAAGCTCACTGTCTCCTAGAACTTCCCAGAGGTTGTCCCCAAGTCCAATCCAATCTACGCTTCCCTCAAGATCACTCATCAAGCCTCACTCTGGTCTACTAGAAAACTTGAACTACACTTTGACCCGGGGCTGCACTGCTCCCAAAAACTACGCAAAAGTTGTCCACCTACCTACCCTGCATTGTCTGCAGAAACTATGTAATCAAGTGAGTCATGGCCCTATTTCCTGTCACTGCACTGTTCCAAGGAATTACACAGATTTGACTGGCAGGCCTCTTGTTGGCTTGCCTTGCTCTCCCTCGGAAAATTGCGCAGTTTTGACTAGAACTCTCCATGCATCCCTTCTCCGCACTCATCCTGGAAGCTACGCAAAATTTCCCCATCCGACACTATCTCTCAGAAATGTGCAGTTATGACCAACAGCTCCCTGCAGCCCGATCCAACCTTGCATCAGAAAACTGCACATAAATTTTTGCCAGTGCCTCCTGCTACCCTCTCTGTCTTCCTCGGAGAAATTGTGCAGATTCTCAGTGGGACCCTTGGATGACCTGCCCCATCCTCATCTTGAAAATTGCACAGAATTTCCCGGCAGTTCCTCTCGACACCCTGCCTTGTCCTCCCCCCAGGAACTGTGCAATTTTTCCTCCCAAATAGGTTCTACCTTGCAGCTATCACTGGTGTCCTAGATTGCTCAAATCTACCTCCCAGTGACATCTGTGCATTTTTCCTCAACAGTGCTCCAGAGCCTCACATCCCACCCTGAGCTATGCTCTACATAGTTTCAGTGCCTTGTCCTCTCTCCCAGTCACTTGCACCCAAAACGAAAAACAATGCATCATTTTAGACGAAGAAATTTTTGGATTTGATGTCATCTCGTCATGAGTGATTACAGGAACAAGTACATTGATGAAATATGGCGCAACGAGGAATGGGATGAAGAAGGAGTGCATGCTAGAAGACTTGCTCGCAGTTGAACGAACGTATGAAGCACATCAAGAAACAAGAGAAAGGGACACATACACGTGGACCATCAAGAAAATACCAAGACCATCGAAGACCCCGCTAACTTTTCCATGTGGAGGTGAAGACATGTTACACTGAGAGCACACCCATCACTCAGGAGCACAGTAGCTCGACACAGACACCACAGTCATCCAGTACATGTCAGCAGTGTCATGTCGAGTTGTGCCATGAGTCATCTCAGCCACATCACTACTATGGGCCAACTTGTTGTAATAAAATGTAATGTAATGTGAAATTCCAAGAGACGCACATATGAAGTTGAAGAGTCACATCAGCTGAAAATTCATAGGAACTCAAATAATCATGAGGGAAGTCAAAGAGTCACATGGGTCAGTTATTCCCCTTGGCTATATATACCCCCTTGTTGTATGAGCAAATGAATTTTCACCTTCACTCCTCCCACATAGCCTTAAGATTTTATAGTCTATTCTTTGAGGAGCGAGGAGTGGCTCCAATGTCCCACTACTGGGGCTAGTGATATAGTGTCTTGGAAATTTTTCTTAATTTAGAAGCCTGTCTTGGACCAGCATGTTTTTACGCATGTTTTGTATCTATTTGTAGACTATTCTTAGCCTGTACTAAGATAGTTGAACTACTTAGATTATTTTAGTACTTACATTATTGAATATGTGTCGTATTTTTTATCACTATTATCTTGTTTGTTTGGACTACTCCGCCGAACATTAGACATACCATCCTTGTGTTTTCTTGGTTTTAATGAACGTCATCCCCATGTAGACTACTCCACTAGATGGTGTATGTATTTTCCCTTGTACTTTGGTTTTAACGACTATCACATCCGTTGTGGACTATTTCGATGGATGTTAGACAAACCCTTATTGTTTCCACATGTGTCTCTTCCTAGGTGGTACTACTACCTCTCATCTAGAGGCTCACTTTTACCCACTCCCTTACAGTAAGAGAACCTGGACACAAAGTTACATTATGTACTCACCAGGCATACTCACCTCACTTTCTTGAAATTACAAGCATAACACTTTCATGTGCTAAACAACAAGAGCTAAGGCAAATCTATAATATAATGGAAACTAGGCCATCGTAGCGGATGGGACTCCTACACCAAACGATGTGAGTTCTAGTTGGGACTTCATACCAGGGAGATCCCCTGAATGTTGGCGGCTCCAACACCGTCAACATTTCTGGCGCTAGAAGGAGGGCCGCCAATAGTTTATAGCTGAATGTCCTCTCAACCCCACTTATCCATCATCTGGTCAAGGTAGTAACACAGAGTCTCTCTCTCCCACGTGCAACTCTGAAGTTGGTTACTCCTCACTTCCCAGACCTGAACAAGAAATTTCATATCACCACATTCGTTTTGTTCATCCCATCACTCGTCAGTTTTCTAAGGTTGTTGGACTGATTCCATGAGTACACACTCTTCCCTCTTCATGGAGGAAGAAAAATACTACACCCACAGAAGTGGTAGTCTCGTCCGTTGAACAAATAATCCTCGCCACTCTTGAAGAGATGGTAGAATTTGTTGAGAATGAAGAGGAACCTCATGTTTTTCTAGAATGAGAAGAATTTAACAACATACGCTTGGGCTTAGGTTCTGGTGGAGGAAACAAAGGGGAAGGCAGTGGAGGAGGTAGAGGTGGTGATGAACCAAAAAATTCAGAGGTTGAACCATCAAATTCAGAAGAAGAGGAGGACGAAGAAGACAACAATATAGCTTATCAAAATCTGGAATGGATGACATAGGGACCATTAGCACTCCTAAGTGCCTTGCACAAGATTCCAAGGCATGCAGATAATTTGTTGACAAAGTATGACGCTGATAGAATAGAGAAGGCAAAAGACCATCTAAACACATTCTAGTTACATCTATAGACAGTTGAGGTACGTTATGACAATGTTTCATGTAGACTGTTTCCATGTACCTTGGATGGAAGAGCAACTGTATCGTACCATAGCCTTCTTTTCAACTCCATTCAGAACTGAGGGATGTTAAAGATAATTTTCCTCGAGAAATTTGTTGAAGACAAAGCCCTTGCCATGTTGTTGAAAGAGTTGGGTAGTCTCAAGACGGAGCAGAAAGAAAAAGTGAAGAATTTTAACTAGAGGTTTAACCGTATCTTGAACAAGTTCACTGCAGACACTAAACCTCATGACTCCATCACAGTTGACTACTACACATCTGCATTGCTGACTAACATTGTGCAGTTTGTCAAGCGAACTGCAAAACTAACACTTTTGGAAAATTGCCAAGAAGCAATTGATGTGGAGAAAGACCTGCATGCATTGGAGTCATTATAGATGACGAACCAGCTAAGGAATCCAAATACACGGTCAAGAGGTCCCAAGCTATTGTGAGTAAGGTAATGGAAAAGGAAACAAGTGAAATTGAGACCCTTACTCGTCTCCTGAAGTCCTTGAGAACCGAAGTAGGAGAACTCAAGCAATGGACAACCGAGAGAACAGTGAGAAGCAGACCTCCCAAATTTGCACAGAGGAAGAATGTGACATCAAGTAGTAACAATAGTCACCTAGCTAAATCTGCACATAGCTCCAATGTTGTGTTCCAAGTGGACCAAATTTCGAAGGATAATTTATGTGTGATCCATGAAAAATGACATTCAAAGAAGTCTTGTCCAGAATGGAACTGAGTTACGGGAACTATGGCTTCAAGGTTGAATGATCATTTTAAAGCAAGTGAGCAGGTTCAGCTAGAAGATGAAGATGAAGAAGAGGATGTTGCATCTCATGAAGCTCCATGTTTTGGGCATGTAGTTAACATGTATCAATGTCTTAATGTTGCCCCAGAAGAAAACAATCACCGAGAAGGAGCCCCCAAAGTAGAACAGCCAATACAACCTGGGACGTCAAGGGGCTCCCACTTTGATTGAGATACCAAAAGAAAAATTTAAACAACTTCTCAGAACAGTTGATCCATTGGCATCCTCAACACAGAAAACACAAAGCAAGTCCAGGAAGACAGCTACAACAAAAGATACATCCATGAGAAGTAAACTCCAAAAAACTCCACTAGATAGTACAAACACAAGTCTTCCCCAGACAACTCGGTGAGTCTTCCCACTTTTGATTACAATATCATTTAAGATATGAAGAAGACCCATGGAAACATTTCTTTGTACGAGCTAAACAAGCTCACAAGTCAGCGGGATATTCTTTTGCATTCACTGGGGCAAACCTCCATAACCAATGTTGCCTCTTCCATCAAGGGACCAAGAAAGTCTCTCAGATCACTCAGATCCATACTTAACATGCTTCGCATGGAAGAAATGAAATTAATCTTCCCACCATTTTTGTTATCATTCAAATATTTAAGTTCAATGTCCACAATTGTTTGGTTGACTCTGGCGCATCAGTCAATGTCATGCCACTCTCCATCGCTAAATAGATCAATGTGCAATGGAGAAGTACAACTGCACAAATCATCCAACTTGACCGAACATGTGTACCAGCCATTGGTGAACTTCGGGATGTGATCATATCGTTATCGTCTGATGGATGAGTTCACCAGTGCATTAACATTGTGATCGTGGACATCCCAGAAACATATGGCTTATTTCTCAGTAGAGATTGGTCCAGTAAGTTGCAAGGATATTTTTCTATAGACTTCTCACACTCATGGCTTCCGTACCAGGTAAGAAACAACTAGATCCGGGTGTTATCAAAGAGATATATGAAACACAACATTACTCTCTTGGATGGTCAGAATGAACAGTTGGCTTTCAAAGAACTTATGTTCGGCAATTGCTTTCTGGAAATGCAGTTGGGGTGTTATCTTGCACAACCGAGCCCCACCCCACTAGATACACAATTAGGTCTCCTTCCTAACCCAACTGGAGGAAATGAAACTTGTACAATATATTGTAATAGTAGTAGCAGTAGTGTTAGCATTACTAACACGGCAAGCAGTCCTTATACAAATGACTTGTGGACCTTGTATTTCGAAAAATACAAAACATAAGATGGCTCTAGAGCCGGGTGCATTTTGATAGACCCAAGCAAAGGAAACACTTAGTCTCGATCCGCTTGGAGTTTGAGTGCACGAATAATACTGCCGAATATGAAGCACTTGTTTTGGTTTTACAGAAAGCCCTTAGCCTCAACGTTGCTATGTTGAAAGTGGTAGGTGATTTAGAGATTGTGGTATGTCAGGTTCGTAAAACCATACATTGTGTCTCACCTCATCTTAATAGTTACCAACAAGAGGTATGTCGACATATCTCTAATTTCCAAGATTTTAATATCATCTTCGTAACAAGAATGCGCAATGTAGCTACAGATGCTCTAGCAAATGCAGCTGCTAGGATGACACTGCTTAGGGGCATATTTACTGTTGAAACTTTGTATAAGCCATCTATCCATGACAACATAACTAATTTTATTGTTTTTGATGATGATAAACAAATACTTTATTTCATGGATAACACTGATGTCTTCAAAGATGCAACAATAGATGAAGACGTCCATGAGCAGTCCCTGCAAGACACAACTAATGACTGTAGAGGCAACCTCATCCCCAAGGGTGTGGTTTCACTCGATAAGTTATATGACTTGGAGAATCGCTTCAAAGGGCCCAAGAACACTAAAACCCACAGATCCACATTGATGCACGAACAGATTAATCTGGGAACAGACATAGATCTGAAGTTCATAAATCTCGGTATGTGTTGCACACCAGAAGAACGAAAAGCCTTGTCCGCCTGTTCAAAAAGTACCATGATGTATTCACATGGACATACGATGACTTCAAAACATATGACACATGAATAATCCAGAACATCATTCCGATCAAAGGGGTCAATCCATTTCACCAGAAGCTCAGAAAAGTCCATCCGTCACTTGAACCCCTCATACAAAAAGAATTGACTAAGTTGTTGGATTCTCAGATCATTTACAAGGTTCTTCATTCTACTTGGGTTTCAAACTTATTTCCTATCAGGAAGAAGTCTCTGGAGATCCTCCTGTGCGTAGATTTCCGAAATCTGAATCAGGCCTAGGATAAAGACAATTACCCTGTGTCATCTATGGAGCACATCTTGCAGACAGTATCTGGAGAAAAAATGTTTTCTCTGCTTGTCGGTTTTTCTGGATATAACCAGGTTTTGGTAGCAGAACCTGACAGACTTAAAACTACATTCTGTACCAATTGGGGTATGTTTGCTTATCTAAAAATTCCATTTGGGCTAGTAAACACAGGTGCTACATTTCAATGCGCAATGGACATTGCCTTCCGTGGGCTCATCGGATAGAGCATGGTGGTTTACCTTGATGATGTTAAAGCCTTTTCCAGAAAATGGTCAAACCACCTGCACCATCTTAAGAAGATCTTTGAATGATGTCAAAAGTATGGGATATCCTTGAATACCAAGTAGAGCGTTTTTGTAGTGTCTAAGGGGAACCTCATTGGGCATATCATCACCAAGAGTGGGATCAAGGTTGATTCGAATCAAGTTCAGCCTATCACGTAGATTCCTTACCCAGTAAACAAGAAAGCTATGCAGTCCTTATTGGGGAAGATGAACTTCCTCTGGAAGTTCATCTCAGATTATTCGCAGATTGTCAAACCTATACAAGAGATGATCAAGAAGGATGCAATTTATTGCTAAGGAAATAAGGAAAAAGACGCGTTCGCCCGTATCAAGTACGTGATAGAAAATTCACATGCGCTATACAACCCAGATTTCAACAAAGATTTATTGCTTTATACTTTCGCTTCCGACAATTCACCCACTACAAAACTCACTCCAATGGATGAGTTGAACAATGAACGTCCCATCTCCTTCATGAGAGTGAGCATGCAAGGACTCGAGCTCAACTATCCTACTATGGATAAACCAGCATATGTTGTATACAAGACGGTGAAACATTTCAAACCCTACATGCTGAAAAACAATTGCATAGTCTTTGTGTCACACCCAGTAGTCAGATCGCTGCTAGTTCAACAGGAGGGGCGAAAGACTTGCAAACTAGATGACAATGTTGAAGAATGAAGGGAAGCTATGTATAGTAGGATTCCTCTAGACTTGATAACAACTTGTGAAGAAATTTTACAATTTATCTTAGCTTGATCTTCTTCTTATTATTAGTGTGTGTGTTTAATTCATCAAACTACTATCAAAACATAAGAAACAAGAACAAAAAATGTTGTCTCTCTGCCAGGGCCAAAACCTCTCTCTCTTAGAGAGGAAAACCCTTTCATAATTTTATCTTATTAAAGCTTCTTATTGATCAATGCCAAACCATAAACCCTTGACTAGAATGTCCTCCAAGCACAAGCTTATACACAGTGTAACATTCCCTTAAGGTCTTCAATAAATACATTGACTCTTTGACTTCCTAAAAGAACTTAAATATGTACTTGACCTACTTCAATGAGCAAGAAAATCATTAATTCTATATATATATATATTACATTATATTATATTAAATATATATATTTCTTGAAAAATACAAATATAAAAAGTACATTTATGAAGACTGAACCTAGATACACTTTCTTCAACACTCCCTCTTAACTAGAGAGGTATTCATAAACCATTACAAGGTGTTTGGCTATTTTTCAATCTTGAAGAATTCACATAAGAGAAACCGGATTGGAAATCCATCTGTTGCAGCATCATAGTAACCAACATTGTTCATAGCAAGACCTTTACTAACAACTCCATCTCTCATAATATTAGAGCACAATGTTGGTGAGACCAGTGGTTTATAGACACCTTAGTCATTGCCTCCCAAGGTACATACCCACCCGAGTGTTCACTGAGTATGACCTTCTAGGACTATTCTTGTCTTGGGTTCCCAACCCTCAAAGAATATTGATCCTCTTGCCCACTCTTGTCTTAGATGCCCTACACCTCCTCAAATAGTATCATATGCCAGATGATTAACCAATCCTACCATTTTTTCTTCCCAAGTGAAGACAAGAATGTTGTGTCTATCTCTTTCTCTTAATTGAGTAAGACATGCCCAAGTTTCCTCTAACAAGGAACTTGTCCAAGCTCATTTGTAATTGGGAACTTGTTATAACTCCCTCTTAGCTAGGGACTTGTCCATTCATCAACAACTTCTTCTTCGTGGGTCCTTCTGTTGCTTGATCTCCTTCTTTGATGTCATGAAGTCTTTGTTCAAACTTCTTCTTGGTAGGGCACCGACCATCAATCACTTTCCCTCTTGGCTTGTCATGTCATTTATCCTTCATGGAAAGTGTCCTTCTTGATGTATTTCAGGTTATTTCATTATCTGGCTACTCCTTTTTCACATGTCTATGCTTTAGAATACTTATCTCATCGATGATTAGTTGTACTTGCTTGTTTCCATGCTTCGATTTGGTAGCCCTTCATGACTTCACCCTGCCATTGCTTCAACATTAAATAGTTATTCTTTTGGATGGCCTCTTCATCATGACATCTTTGTAGAGTTGAATCAGCTATCTGTACCTTACTATCTCTAAGGCCTTCATAGGTGTCAAGGGTCCTTTGATCTTTTTCTTTTTTTGTCAGAGTTGTCTTGCCTTCTTTCGGGAGATGTCTTTTAATGGATCTTATCAGATATCGATTCCTTCTGACCATGGTTTTCTTCACATGCTTGATATATTTCTTCATTTCCTTCTTCTTGAATGGCTTAGATAATAACCTTAGACTTCCTCATGAGAGCTCTTTCTGCTATAGGGATTAATGCATGGGTGGTTGTGGATAGAATACCCTCAAGGATTTTCCCAGGATTGTTGGCAGATAGATCAGATTAACTACAGCTAGCACAAAGAAGCATATACGTATCCATATTAATGAATGATATTCATAGAAGGAGGGAAGAGATTACCTCAGATCTTGATGCAGTTTTGCTAGAGAACCCAATGTACCGGAGCGGAAGACCTCTCTGCTAGCTCCTAAATCAACACCTGCATCTAGACAAGACAAGAAGTAATACTACAACATATAAACTTTGTTAATCAAAACAAAAATGTATACAAGGATATCAAATAACATACATCTAAGCTACTCATAAACTATGGAATTGCATCAATACATATCTGAAACACAATATCAACACCATAGAGTAGACAACACAACTACAGGTCTATAATAATAATAGGAAAGGATGATTACAACCATCTGGTGAATCAAGCTTCCCTTAATCCTCCAACTCCTTTCTCTCTCTCTCTTCTTAACCTCTTGGTAAACCACTATGTCTCATACAAAGTTTCGACAATAAGTTGGAAATCATTCAACCTTTCGACCTCTTTCACAATGCTACAAGCCTCAAATATCTAGAATGAGAGGCTAATCCTTGCCAACTCTCTCATGAGTTCCCTTTAGCAAAAGAAAGGATGTTTCCTTGCTTTATTTCTCTTTACCTTTCTATTAGACTCAGTTAGAAATAGCAATATCATTAAACAGGTCGAAGATTGATGTTTCCTGCTTTTCAGGCTGACATGTGAGTAAAAAGTGGGATATTATTCAGTCAACCTGCTCCTTTGACCTCCGGAACATCACAACAGTCAACTAACGCTACCCCTAAGGCAACACATAGAGTTACCCTAGGGACTAACGCCCTTGGCTCAAGCATGGGGAGCGTTGTAACTCCTCTTGCTAGTTCCTATGGAGAGTTACTCTAGCAAATAGGACTTTGAACTTCGTCAAACCTTCAGTCAAACTGTCTTCCTCCTCTGAGATGATGAGGAGGTCATTTTCTTGTATAACAGATGCCCCATAAAGTGTGAGACAAAGACGAAGATGATGGTCGAAATAATTTAGATTGTCGTGTTGGAAAAAAGAGAGAGATGATCGAAGCTTCGAGACTACAAGAAACCTGATACAACCACATATGTTAAAATCTAAAATCATGTCTTGAGTCGGGCATTCCTACACTCAGTAGCTATGTCAGAGTGATTTATCAACAAAGAGGTATCACGATCATGTCCACCGATAAGCACAATGTGGAACTATGTCATAATAGGATCATCCTGATGAGTTGTCTTTGAAAAACAATATACATAGCTTGGGAGAGGAAACAAGGTTGAGTGATGTAAGCCTCTACCCAAGGTCTTGATCGCTGCTTCATCTCAACAACATATTTGACCCCTGTGAATAAAGGCTTTGAGGTTAAACATGTGCGAAATCGTCTTATTACCAGTCAATAATAAAAATTATTAACAAACGTGAGGATGGCCACCGATAATGAAGATGGTCTCCAAGATGCGCAATACAATATAGCGAGTGTGAATAATGATGTTGTCATCAAACACTCATAGAATCATTCAACCATGAGAAAATAATGAAAACCCCCGATCAAACACAAGTTAACTTGCCACTAATGATTGCAAGTTCCAAGGCACTCATATGTCTCTGGATCTTCTTCCTAGATAGAGTATTGAAGTCGATAGGAAGAGACCTGTTGAAAGGTAGGAAATAATGTGTCCTACATCAGTCCACGTGAAACGGGACAAGAATGATTGTTTTTGAAGATAAATTTTGAGCAATGGGTCAAATCGACGAAGGGCATGATAGAAGTCTATGAGTGATGGTTGATAGAGGAAGCAGAGGATAAGGAATCCCTTAAACAATATAAGGCACGACACAAAGGTTTAACCAGGTAGCTTTAGATTCATGAACACCAAAGAGTGTTAGGATACAGGGATGTCATAAAATCAAAGTATATAGGCTAAACTCATAGTATGGTATGGTTCATCTGAGAGGCTGTCAAAATGGAGGTTTTACTGAGGGAGTGCCATGTTCAAGGGAACAAATGCCGCCAAAAAATATTTCCAAATACAGACATAGAGAAATTGTGTTGTCTAATTTTTCCCCATCTGATTAAGGTTAACGAGTCCAGATGGGTAAACTCAGTGGTCTTTTCATATTTAGAGAGTCTGAAAAGATCGTAAAGAACAACTCCAGGGGGTCCCTTTATCATAGTTGATAACCATGTGCAACAAAAGTTTAGTTGTATACCTGACAATATTCCTTTTCTATAATTTAGTCTATTGAGTCCGGATAAAGTGATAAACCTATGCTCAATAGACATTTGCCTCATTTTGTTACGAGTACGAGGGGACGAAGTAAACTCGATATTCTTTATGAAATTTTAATGAGTCACATGAAGACAAACTCAATAGATCTTCATCAAATTTTAACGATTCAAATGAATAAAACTCGATATATCTTTTTCAATTTAATGAGCGAGGAAAAAGAGATAAAAGAACTGCTCCTGCCTTCTTCGTAGATTTATCGAGCCCGAAGAAGGGGAGAACTCAGGGAGTTTTCAATTTAAGAGCGAGAAAAGGTCCCAAAAAAGAAAGTGCTCATATCGTCATCATAGGAGTTTTACAAGCCTAATGACGATAACTCAGGGATTTTTCAGTTCAAGAGAGAGAAAATATCCCATAAAAGAAATCGCTCATATTGAGTCAAACATGGTCGTTTCTACAATTCAACACTAAAAATTCTTCATCAAAGCGTAAGTAATATTGACAACATATCAAAATGGTGCATGATAAACAACATAAGAATCAAAAACTTTGATTTCAATGACTAACTAACGTGAGTCATACCTCCAAAGTGACTATAAGAAGGTTTGGAAGCCTTCAGTTTCACCATTTGAGTTATGTGAGAGTATTTTGGAGTGAAAAAGGAGCAGACCTTCACCAAGCGATTGTGAGCAATCTAGGCGACCATTCGACGTGTCGTCTATTCTAGGTAGATGGTCTAACCCTCATCTTGCATTCTGTTACATTTTTCAACTACATTTGGGGTGAATTTTGGATTTTGGGGAAGCCCTAGACAATTTATTGCACCTAACGTTTCCTCCTATGGATGGAGGAGCGTTAAACGCCCTTCACGACCTGTAGGGGTGCGTTAGCATGCCCTGTGGGCCTTAGTGGGTAGTGTTAGGCTACCTGGGTGCATTTTAAAACCCCAATTCATGATATGTTATTTATTTTACCATCATTTTGACTAATTTCTAAGTGATTTTATGCAGGTTTTGAGCCATCATCACGAGTCTTTAGAGGGAAAGAGCTCACGAGAGTGAAGAACTACAAATGCTTAATGATCAAGAATGCTTACTTGCTCTACTTAGATGCAGTTTGATGAAGTATGCTAGACTTGACTTGATGAAGGGTCAGGAAGAACTTTCCAGCTGGATTATCCAATGATTGGATGAACAACAAGGTGTGTTCCTGATCAGGGATCGTGATCTTGTGATCAAAAGGGATGACATTTACTTTCTTACATGTTTATCGTGTAGAGGTTCATGAGTAAAGTTTACCGATGGTAGAGTAGATCATTGAACCACCCTTGAGTTGGTCCAGACACACTGCAGGCCATGCAGTGGATTAGTTAGTAACAGGGTCCCCATTGAGCAGATCAGGACTAGGCCTATGAGGGCCATTCTTTGGATGACCGTGTGCTTGACGGGGTCCAAGATCCCGCATGTAGCTACAAAATCTCAGCTATTACTAGCTGTTGACTGTTTGCAGCTTCAGATATTCAACTAGTGTGAGGGCATTCTTCACCAGGTGAAGGTAGAACTGATAGCTTATAAGACTTGTACCCAAAGGGAATTTGGGTATGGTACTCTTATTGTATCCTTCTTTCTTGAGAGACTGCCCGTGCTGAGGCCGTGAATGAGTTTGGGTTAGGTTGTTCCCAGGGAGCCAAGGCAGGGGCGATGAGCTTCCCGAGTTCCTCGGACTAGAGGGGGAGGTTCGAGTGGCCTAGCGGAAAGATTCTCATGATCGATGAATATGCCTATGCAGGCATGGATTTCACAGGAGATCCAGAGCTGATGCTACCACCTGGAACTCAGTGGGGGCCATAAGGTAAGAAGGTTTTATTAGAGTACAAAAAGTATTTTTTTTTAATTTTGAAAGTCATGTAATGTTTTTGATTTAATGGAAGTACAAGTACTGACATGAAGTGTTTGCTTGACACAGATGTGGCACCATTGCATCTTGCAGGCATGCCCCACCAAGCAAGGAGGGGTGACCAGCTACCTAGGGCTAGAGTGGGTGTGGTAGTCACCGAAGAGGGAGATACGAGGAGTCACAAGGGAGAGATGGAGATAAACTTAAGGATAGGGGAGAGGAGGAATGAAGAGAGAGAGAGAGAGATGAGTGAGATATGTAGAGAAGGGTAAGAGAGGGAGAGGGAGACACAGAGATGGATGCGGAGAAAGAGAAGGAGAGGGGAAGGGGGATAGTGAGAGGATTGGAGGGCAGAGAGAGAGAGAGAGAGATGGGGGAAGAGAGAGGAATGTAGGAGAGAAGGGAGAGAGAGCATGGATTAGAGAGAGGCAGGGAAGAAGAAAGACATAGAGAGTGAGAAGGGGAGAGAGAGGGTGTGACAAGGGAGAGATGGAGAGAGAGAGAGAGTATGTTTAGGGGTGAGATAAAGAGATAAAGAAAGAGAGATAGAGAGAAGGGGGGCAGAGAAGGAGATATGGAGGGATGTGGTAACATAGTTAGAGAGAGAGAGAGAGAACGAGAGACAAGACTTGAGAGAGCGGAGGAGAGTGATGGGGGAAGAGAGAGGATTGTAGGGCAAAGAGAGAGAGTGATGGGGAAGAGAGTGGGAGGTAGGAGAGAAAGGGAGAGAGAGGAAGTACAAGAGATTGGACTTGGGAGAGAGGAGGAGAGAGGGAGGGAAGAATAAATACATAGAGAGTGAGAAGTAGAGAGAGAGAGGGAGTGGCAAGGTAGAGATGGAGAGAAAGTGTGTATGTTTGGGTTGATATAAAGAGACAAAGAAGGAGAGAGGAGAGAGGGAAGGATATAGTAACAGAGTTGGAGGGTGAATATAGAGAGAGAGTGAGAGAGGATGTGAGAGAGTAGAGATAGGGAGGGAAATAGAGATGGAGTTGGAGGCGAAACCTCGAAGGTTTGAGCATGGGTGTGCCACCTCTTCCCATGATGGAGATATCTTCTCATTTGCAGCAACACATAGTGGGTGTGCCTGAGTGATTTCTAGTTCCTTTTAGAAGGTTAGCTAGAGATGTTCTGAGTTTTCATGAGCAGTATTCTTTTAGCAATTACATGGTATAGCCAGCGGGTATCATAGCGAGGCTTAGTAAAGCCATTTTGTACTTAAAACACCTAAGTTTTGAGAATTTTTGATGTAAAAGAATTGATTCGATATATATATATTAATATATATATATATATATATATAATTATATATATATATAATATATATATTGGCACTTTATGATGTAAATGATTTTTAATGTTTTTGTAAATTTTTAACTATGTAATATTTTACTTTCATGCATGTATCTATAATAAATGAGATATATGCCAATCTAATACATAATTTGCTAATGATTCAACGACTGTATTAAATTCTCGAGGAATTTTTTCATATGTAATAAACTCAAATTGACGTTCCAAGACTTGTACCCTTAAATATTCACGTAACAAGATTGGATTGCGAATGTGATAATGATTTTTCAATTGCATAATGACTAGTTGAGAGTCTAACCTAACCACCAAATTGGAGATGTCTCGAGATGATGCTTCAGTGAGAAGTGCAATTATAAACATATACTCAGCAATATTGTTGGTGGCAATGCCAAGAAAAACTCCCCTGGAACAAAGTAGTTCTAACTCAGGTGTTTAAATGACCCAAGCAACTGATGCAATGTGTCATTTGTGATGACTGACACCATCTGTGTATCCTACGTATGTAAGGGTGATGAAGACATTTGCGCAATAAGAGACATGCATGAGACAAATACTCATAAAATGCCAAAAATTCCAGTCACAACAAAAAAAGCAAAACCTATAAATACATAAAATTACAAAGCACATGACTAGTGCAATACTAGGCATAATATGATTTCAGATAGAGCCCATTTCAGGGCTCCACGAGTGGGATTCCTTCACAGTCCTAAAGTTCATAGACACCTTTTGAGAGGGCCTTGCTGACAACATATGGACCACTCCACAATGGTTGAAGCGTTCCTTCCCCGAAGAGGTCATGTTTTTTATCATAAAGTATAACAATATCACCTTCTTGGTAAGAGCGAGGCTTGACATTTTTTTCATATTAGGATTTGACTCGACGCTTGTGGGCTTGGAGGGCTAGTGCGACATCTCGACGAGTCTCGTCTAGATGATTGAGATATAGTAAGCGCTCTTCTTCGGCAGTGGTGTCGAGCAAGAGTTCAACAATGAGTTTCAGTGAAGGAATCTAGAACTCGATAGGTAGCACTACTTCCACGCCATAAGTGAGTTGGAATGGTGTAAAGCTGGTAGCAATCTTGACTAAAGTTCGGTATTCCTACAACGTAGGATATAACATGCAGTGGAAGTGAGTTTTGTGATTTCCTACTAACCGACGAATCATGGTTTTTAGGATGCCGTTAACAACTTCCACTTGGCCATTAGCCTGGGGGTAGTAGGAGGAAAATTGTCCTTGCCTAAAATTGAGAAGCGAAGTTAAGTTAGACATCATGTGGTTCTGAAAGTGAGAACCATGGTCTGTAATGATCGTTCGGGTCATTCCAAAATGACAGATCACCTGACTGAATAGGAATAACACCACAGTTTCTCCATCAGCCAGAAAAGTGGGAATGTCTTCAACCCATTTCGTAAAGTGGTCCACAACAACAATAATGTAGTTGTGTCCATCAGAGGATGTGGGGTTGCATGTGACAAAGTCGATGCCCGATTTGAAAAAGGGTCTGACAGAGATAACCGGGTGTAGGGAGGCCAGGGGTGTGCACATTTTCTTTGTAAATATTTGACAAGGGTGACACTACTGGATTGCCTTGATATAAGCTTTAAACAAGGTCGGCCAGTAGTACCATGCATGTAGAATTTTCTGGGCAGTAGCCATGCTAGAAAGATGACCACCACATGTTGTAGCATGGTAGTCATTTAAAATGTGTTCTACCTCTTCATGAGTGAGGCAACATTGAATAATTGTATCAACGCCACAACGATATAAATTATCATTCAACACTAAATAGTGCCGAACTTGGTGGCATATGCAACAACGGTCACTCGACGATAGTTCAAGGAGAAATCTTTGCACTTGGAGGGAGACAAGAATGTCACCATACCAAGGGTCAGTTGAGTCGATCAAATAGACAGATTCATCTAGAAAAGGATCCTGGGCTATCTCATTTGGATCGACTATGGGAAGATCAACAATAGTTCTACAAAGACTAAGGATTTTTTTTCCTTGGTAGTGGTGAAAACCAAATCAAATTGTTGGAGGATAATGAACCATTTGGAATATTTTCCTCCGATGACTTGATGAGACAAAATGTGTCTCATGGGATTCTCCAAAGTGATGGTGGTAATCTATCACAACAATATATAGTGTTAGAAGTGATTGACAATAAAGACAACTGCTAAGGACATCTTTTCCACAGGTGAATATTAGAGTTCAGGCCTAGCCAGGGCTTTCGAGAGAAAATAGATCACATGTTCACTAAGATCATCATGGGTTTGAACCAACACCATACCAATAGAGGATGGTGAGGTTGCCAAGTATAGGAAAAAGTCGCGTGAATAGTTGGGAGTGCTAAGCAGTGGGGAAAATATAAGTGCCTCTTTCAATGCATCAAATGATCGTTGGGCTTGATTATACCACAAGTATGGAACTCCCTTCATCAGTAGGCACTTAAAACCTTTCGTTAGCTCGACATAGTTCACGATGAATCATCGTAAGAAGTTTGCTTTTCCTTGCAAACGTTGGAGCTGTAAAATGGATTGTGGCACGAGAAATTGAGTAATTGCCTTTACCTTATCAGGATCAACCCTAATCCCGTGTTTGGAGACAATGAAACCAGGTAGGTGTCCAGACTCGACAAAGAAAACACATTTGTGCCAATTCAGACATATGTTATAGAACCTGCACCTAAGAAAAATTGCTCGAAGATGAACTAGGTGCTGGGCTTGCTTCTTAGAATGGGCTGGAAGGTCATCCAAGTAAGCTTGAACAATGTGTCTGATATCATGGAATGCGTAGTCCATGGCCCATTGAAAGGTTGCTCCAGCATTCTTTAGACCAACTAAGAGTTTTCTATATGCAAATATTCCCCAAGGGAAAATGAAGGCGATTTTGTGCTAATCTACGGGTTTTATGGTGATATGGTTATAACCTGAGAAACCATCCATAAAGGAGAAGGATTTGCAACCGGCACAATCGTCGATTATCTAGTCAATGAACGGCGTCAAATAATTATCTTTTAAACGCATAATGTTCAAACCCCGGTAGTCAACACAGACTCAGATGGTACCCTCTTTTTTATCTACAGGAACCATATTGGAAACCCATTCCGTTAAGGGAATGGGGTAAACGAAACCAGCACGTAATAATTTTTCCACCTCAGTCTTGATGGATGCAGTTTTGCAAGGCTGGACTAGTCAGATTCTTTGGTGGACAGGCTTGGCATTGTCATAAACCTTGATCTCATGCTCAATGATAGATGGATCTATGTCGGGCATTTCCTCATAAGACCAAGTGAATACATCGCGAAATTCCTTGAAAAGGCAGGTGAAGCTTGCAATTTCCTTAGGATTGCAACAGGCTCCAATATGTATATTTTCCATGATGCCTATCTTGACTGAGATATCAATGAGCATGGTCTTTGAAATATTTCCCAGTTTCCCTTCCGAATCCAAATTTTGGATGGTTGTATAACTTGAGGGAACAATCTCAGGTGGTTCAAAGGATAGGATTTGTATAGGGGTTGTGTCCGAATCAGATATCAAAATGCGATGGTGAGAGTTTTCCCAAGGTCGCTCCTTTAAACACATGATCTCTCGAATAGCTTTGTCGAAGGTAGGAATTGATTGAGGAGATTGCTAAAGGGAGCAGTTGTGGGAGAGGAGGTGGTGTCATTGGTCGTGGCCAAAGTGAGAGGAGAATCAAATGTAGATTGAATGGCTTGATAGGCTAATTCGATTGGTGACAGCGGCATTTTTTCTCCATAAAAGTCAATGTCTGAAGGGGTCAAGAGGATTCAGGGATCGTTTGGGTCAAGAGGAATAGTGGAGACCATAGAAACCATCTGTGGAACCATGAGTGGTAGGAGAGGAAAGAAACCCATCAGGGAAGAACCCTTCAAAATACCGGTACCGATAATGACATAGGAGTTAGGTATGCCACCCACTAAAGGTACAGTGCCGCTAGGAAACAGGGAGTAATCTAGGGTGCAGAAGGAAAGCTAGTCCACCATGAATATTCTTCCATCCAAGGGAAATAGGATGATGCAAAAAAATGTAGACACAATGGCAGTCATGGCTTAAGTCTAACTACGGCCCGAAAGCAGATTAGAGTTTTTGATCCACAACTTCACTATCCACCGTTACCGTTTTCCCATTCAAAGTGATGGGGTAGTCGACAAGGTAACCTTTTGGGATGAATGTATAGCATCCGAAAGCTTTAAGGGAATTTGACAATGGAGAGAAGGTTGGAGAACCTAAGGTGAGCCAACAAGAAGTAGTTGTGACACAGGTCGAAGCGCCTTCTTCAATGAAAGTTCTATGTACCCATCGTCCTTTCAAAACAATTTGCACCTGAAATGCAAGTTGGTGGGAAAGGGGAGGTTTACATTTCTCCATGTCGAATTTTCATAACATGGAATCCTGAGGGTCAACCGCACCAATAGCCGAAATAAAACTTTCCTTTGTGCTGGAAAATTTCGCAATACTTCGAGTGCAAACATAGCTGACGGTGCTTGCACCAAATCTTCTACAATATTGTAGTTCTAGGTATCACGTACATATGTATTATGTGTTGTGCAAAAAAGTGCCCTTTTTTGGGGGTGAATTACAAGATCAACAACTGGCCTTTCAATATAAAGATTGTCAGGCGGCGATGGGTTTGAACTTGAGGTAGCGTCCCGAGCGTTAGCGACTGGAGCTCCATAATTTTTTGTCGTGTTTGAAGATCAATCATTTCAAAGGTGTAAATGATCAACAATCCTTCAATAGCTGAAGGATGATGTGAACCATCATTTCCCCCTTGCAGGGTTCAGGCAGGTTTGTGATAAGATGTTGCTGCCGCTAAGCAGGGAAAGGGTTATGTAGCACCGCGAGGGACCGACTAGTGTCCTTTTGAGCAAGAAGATCTATGCATCCTTGGAGGCATGTACAACGATGTCATATGGTCTTCCGCACATATTTTTCAAGTTAAATTGATAACTTTGTCTTTTCCACTCTCAGGTGGTGCAACAACTTTCCACTTTGGGTTGGATTTCTTGGATGACTGCTCTTCAAAAGGAGCAATATTTTTCTGATTCTTACCATTGGGTTTTTGTGTAAACTACATAAAGTTTGTCGCAGTGGTAGGAAGAGCAATTGATTGGGTAGTGGGATAAACAGACAACTGGGCAATGTTCCCGCCAAGTTATTTTATGGAATACCCGGAGGTAGTGCCGATAATACCATCAGCGTGCGCGCCAAGTTGCTGAGTAGCGGGAGCATTGGAAGTTCTGGGCGCATTGGGGACAACATCGTATAATGTGCCAGACTACGAATAAATTAAATCTAAGTGTTGGGCATGATGAATAGATTGGTCTGCAGTGACCGCACCACCTAAGGCAACATCCTTGGTGATTTGGGGAAGAAAATATTTACAAAACCAATCTGCTAATAGATAATCCGGAATGAGAGCTTTGACTAGACTCCGCTTATGTCTCCATTCATGAATGTGATTAGAGATGTGGGTGGAAGTGTCTTGGTGTAAAGTAGTAAGGAGTTATGTCTCGGTTTCATAGCGAATGGGTAACTGAAAGTGCTTTAAAAATTCCATTGCCAAGGTGCCAAAGGTATTAAATGACGTGTGTGGTAACTTAATGTACCACTTGGCGGCATTGCCAATAAGTTTGCGAGGGAAGAGCCGAAGCCGGATACTATCATCCACCATGGATTTTGATACACACCATAGATGATAGGTGGTGACATGTGTACCCGGATCATCCCCTTGCTTTCCATCAAACTTTGGGATGTCGGAAAGTATTTTGTACGGGATTGGGAGCCAATGTAAGTTATGGTAGATGGGGTCATTGGTCAATTTGTACAGATCAAGGATGTCGAGTGTTGCCAAAAAAGGCAAAGTATTTGGTGCCCCCGACATTAACCAAGGTGATGACGAATGAATTGAGGGTCCTTGCGGTTCACCCATCATATTTTTCCCAACATTATAAATAGGATTTGTTGAATAATAGTTTCCTTGAGGAACAATCATATACTGTGGTTGTCCATATGGGTTTTTAGGCTGGGGGATATAAGCTTGATTGCCTTCAAGATAATAATTTCCCCCTTGATTCACTTCAGGTTGAGAATGGGGTGCCCAAATGTTGAGAATGCAACAAGATGATGGAGCTTAGTGAAAAGAAGTCGCCTTCACTAAGTGGTCCCGCAGGCTATTTTTGGCGAAAGTCTATTTTTAGACTATGCCGATTTTTAGACATATGGATCATGGTCTATGAGTTGCAGGATGCTATTTGTGGATGATTGGTCAAGTTGGTAAAAATAGATGGACCTCTATTTTTAGACATATGGGCGGAGTCTATTTTTAGACTGCCGGGCTAAAACTAGAACAGTTGAATATTATTAGCTCTTAATAATATTTGGACTATATACATTATCTTATTCTCTTGGAGCACTTCAGCTCGAGCTACAGAAGTGGCACATGCAACTACCAGAAGGAAATATGATTTTCTTATGGGTTAGTTGAGTTATTGCATGAAGGACTTCAATTAGAACTCAAGTGATTGAGTTTTGGTGGAGTTGAATGAGGAGTTGATGGAGTTGTGTTCAGTTTGACTTAGTTGTATTTAGTCTAACTAATAAATACACTCGTGATGAGTGGTGTGAATTAGTTATTAATTAATTCACTAATTATTAACTCATAAATCAACTAAAGAATACATCAATTAACTCAGTGCATGGACAGTTCAGTGGAGACAAGTGTTAGAGATGAGTGAAGGGCAAGACAACTGTCAGTTGTGACTATAGTTGTGCATGGATTTGCACAATCAGTGGGGATTGAGTTGCCAATGAGGATTGCGTAGTGTTACAAAAGGGATTACGAGGTTTGGTTCAGCCATTCAATAGTATCTCATTTGCAGGATTGCGCAGTGGAGCAGGCAAGCAGCGGAGGAGATTTGAGCCAGTGATTGATTCAAATCTGAGCTAGTTTGTGTGTAACAGGTGGAGATAGTATTGAGTACTTGTGAGGAGTATTGTACTATGTATTGTTACATGTAATCAATCAATATAATATACAGATAGTTGGGGGTTTTCAGCTGCATGCCTTCCCCGTGATATACTGTGTTGATATGTGTGATTGATGCTTCAATGTGCGCATGCAATTGTTTCTTAATTGCGAAAAATTGATGATCAACGTAGAGCACGTTATGTATTATGCATGATTCCGCAAATAGTGTATAATCAGGATAATCTCTGTGAATGTCATATTATTCAAAATTTCTACATAATTGAGGATTTTGATAGATGGTATAAATTTTCGATTAAATTAAATAAAATATTGAGTTATAAATATTGATCAAGATATATATATATTTTTTAAAGTAGTTATAAATTGTTTTAATTGGATTGAGATATTGTTATTAATCTATAAAGACTTTGTTTGATGGTTGATCAAGCTATTTTGAAAATTCTCATTAAACTCTCAATTGAGATTTATAAAAACCATCAATTAAACTAAGTCACTGAAATGGAAGTTATAAATCTAGAAACTTAGCTCTTTTGGTACATGACTTGTGTGCAATTACAACTTATAAGGTGTAAAACCTCTTCTTTTCATTCACTTTAGTTGGTGGATTTGATATCATAAACTTATTAATAAACCCTTTATCCAATGACATATCATTCTCATTCTATATTTTTCTTCTAATTTTATTTTATTTTAGAACTTTATATTTTTCTTTCCACAATCTCAAAAGAACTTGAAAAAGAATGAGCAACATTAAATCTACACAACCAAAATGTTATAAAATAATGTGGGATTCACATGTATGTCTTCCTTTATAATGATAAATTTTATTTTCAATTTGAGTATATAGTACGAACAATCATTTACATGAAAATAAAGGTATATGAAATGTGATTTAAATATTAATCAGTTGGATTCAAAAAAATAATAAAAAAGTGTGATTTTCTAAAAAGAAAAGTGTGATCTATTAGGTTCGCTGTAGATTATGTTTATATATTTTGGTTTTCAAAATTAGATATTGAATTTTGAATTAGTTAATCAGAAAAAGTTCACTTATTAATGTTTTTAAAAATTTTCAAGGATAAGTATTTAGTTAAATGTGAATTTGGCACAATAAACAAAATTAATATTTTGTATATTTTTAAAAAATGTCATTAAAATGATAACATGATTTTTTACATTTTTTTGGCTACACATCATGATTCTTTAATTTGAAAAATATTTAAAATATCAAAATTTCAATCACCACATTTAATTAAAATGCATTACCCATTTTTATGGATTCACTTTTACAGAGTAAATTAATAATTGCAAGGAAAACAACCACAATGATCATGAATTTACTTACTAATTTCTACTTAAACACCATTAGATTGTGGTTTTTCTCCATCAATAATATATGATGCACGTTCTTCATCCTAGAAACGTGGCCCATCTTCAAAATCCTTACCAAGGAACTCAAAAAAGAAGAAAAATGCTTCATTCAATACATACCCTTCGACCATGCAACCTTTTGGATGTGCATTTTTCCGAACATATATTTTTAGAGTTTTCATATACTTATCAAAGAAAAACATCCACCTCATTGATACAACACTTCCCAAATCAATGTCATCGACTAGGTGTATAAGTAAATGGACTTGTAGGTCCATGAAACTTGTAGGGAGCTCCTTCTCAAATACACATACAATTTATGTATTTACTTCTTCCATTTTGGCACTTCACATTATGGATATCCTTGGAGGTCACCCACCTAATATAAGAATAGAAAATTAGTATAAACCTTTAGTCAAAAATAGAAAACAAAAATAATGGCTCTATGTCTCTTATACATGAACATTACATACCACATACCTTGCAAATGCTGACAATCAACTTATGACATTTCTTAAGTCAATGGTAAGACATGAACCCTGCCCAATTTCCAATGGCATGATATGCTATCAAGTAAATTTCTCAAAGGTCATTAGTAGTTTTTCTGGCATGATAACATATCAAAATATATTTTGTACTTAATTAATGTTACTAGTAAAAGTTTAATGATGATAATACCTTCATGTGTTTTAAATCATGTGAGATGTCCATCGATTGTAAAAGGTTTTTCCAATGATGACCCATAGCCAGTAGGTATCCTCATTAAACGAATGACTTTGTTTAGTTGGTCTAGCTATTGTTTTTTCAAAATCCATGGAGCTTCTGCATATGTTTCATTCTCCCTTTTTGGACACAAATGTCTTTTGTCAAATTTAGTATACGAACGAGAAATATATCTAATTGAATACAAGGTACCCTTCTCTTTGTCTGATACATGTTCAAATATATAATTTGGAATATTTTGAAGATGTCCATAGGATCTAATAGGTGATATATTAATATATCCTTCCAACAATGAAGCTCATAAAATATGTGTTATAGACATATTTGGGCACTACAACCCCAATCACATATGTACATAAACCAAGGGCTTCTAAGTCCCTAAAAGTGTTTTTTCATACCCTAAAGGAACAAGGTCAGTTGATTACATCATCTCCCAGAAGTTCTCCATGAAAAACTGCTCAGAACTGGTCAAAACTAGACCATCTCACCTGCTCCATGGTCAAAGTGCGATGCATCCCACCTAATGCACACAGGGGGTCCGATGCATACTAAAAATCCCTTATATGGGGTGCGATGGGTGAGAGTAGACAAATGGCAGAGACAGTTTGCAAGGTGGATGATCATGGAATCTTCCATAAACTTCTTTTGTGACATTTGCCTCTTTGAATTCACCCAGGAATGAGTAAGAGACCATGAAATCTCCAAGTGGAATTGAGAACTATCAGAGAAATGATACTAATAAAAAACCCAAAAGTTGACTCACCCACCTGCAAACATCTATATATGGATCCCTCATCTTAGAGATCCAGAGGCTGGAATTTTGCATCTTGTAAGGAAGTGTTGTTGGTTTCTTTGTGGAACATCATAGTGTTGGGTGATCTAGCTTTTCATGAGGTGAAGAAGGAATTTCATGCTGGGAGGATGGCACTAGGTCAAATCAATGGGTTGTGATCCTCTCTTCTACTCTTTCTATCAATAAAGCTATTTGAGTTTTCCTCCATATTCTTTGAATCTTGAATTGATATATGCATTTGTATGGTCAATATATATATCTGATCCTATATTGTTCATGATTGTATAGCTTTATGCTTTGATGGTATTATGCTGCTTTGACTCTACAGGTGTTCTTTGAAGCGGGACAAGCGAGGAAGGAGCAGCAAAGATCTGTCAAAGGAGAGAGGAAACAAGCAAGGAGCCAAGCGGAAGACTGAGGTTGGTACTCTCTGCTTCTCTCTCATCTACTTCTCGTAAAGGAAAACACAAGTAACTTTAGTTTGTTTGTGTCTAAGATAGCTACCCATCTTAGTGGGGCTAGTAGCTTTGAATGGACACTAGTTTTCCCGATAACAAAATGGAAACTCCGCTGGGGAGCGAATAGCTTGTTTGCTTGTTTCTAGCTTGTTTACTTTATAAACTACAGATGGAGCTTGAAGTTATGCTAGCTAGCCTTCGAACTGCTTTTTCTATGCAACTACAAAGTAGATAAATGCTACTTCAGTCAATATCCTAGTTAGTTTATGAATTAAACATCTGACTTAAAAACATCCTAAGTTCCCTGGTGGTGGCTCAAGTAACCTCATTAGATCAGCCCCTACACTTTGTATTTACTGAATATCATTAGCTCAGCATTAAATCCCTGAACTAAGCTGCAAACTGTGACCAAAAACCAAGTTAAAGTCTCATTCCTAGACCATCGTGTTGTCTCCTTTTGACAGTCTGGATGCATCGCACCTCCCGTGTGCTGTAGGTGAGATGCATCCTTGTTTCCCTGTGTTACAGGTGCGATGATCATATAAGACTGTTTCTGCCTCCAGATTTTGGTTTTTCTTCATTCTCTTCAACTTTATTTAGGAGTTTTGCTGTCTGTGATTAGTATACCACTGTTGAAACTCCCTTCCTTTGCATTATTCAGCCTCCATTGTACAAAAAATTGTGAATGTTTTTATGTATTTTTTGCCATTTACAGTTCTCCTTTACAAACAATAGCTTAATCGAATTGTCGTCTTTTGATTTGAAAGTGTCGCAAGTGTTGTTTTCAATCAAAGAAAAGAATCCTCCTCTTTTTGATAGTCAATTACACTGTTACTCTTGTATTTGATTTGAGTTAATAGTATTTCAAGTGTCAAAAGTAGTTTTCAATTCAAAATCGCAAAGTGTTGTCCTTGTCTTCCTTTCGTCTTTTGAAGAGAAAATTGTTAGTACTGTCGCTTTGAGAGAAAAGATAGTTCAGATTTGTACTTAACATTCTTTTTGTCATTCACACATTAAGAAAGCAGAAAACAAATACATGCATGTGCATTTGCATTTAGACTGCTTGTCGATTTTGATTTAGGATAGTGCATCTAGTGTGTGCTCTCTGCTCTATGTTGAAAGAATTTTGTTTCTCTTTCCTTAGTAGCTAGGATTTTCATTGCAAAAAGAAGAGTAAATGATTGTTTATCATCTTAGATTGCATATTTAGGAATTGTATATCTACATCACACGGTGAACCATAAAGGCAAACTTCTTAAGAAATATGAACTGTAAAATAAATTCAATGAACATAAAAACGCTTTGGAACCTAATGCACAACATTTAGAAGTCTAGGCTTGATCCAGGTGGATGTTGGTGGCCACCACCTATCCCATTTGGACCCCCAGAACTGTCTCTTTCAAAATTTCAGTTTCCTTAATTATAGCACAATTTACTATTTTTAGTAGTTTTTCGGGTCCTAAACTTCCGGAGCCGTTTTGAGGCCCTAAACAACGTTTTTTGGGGAAATATACTGCCAACGATTTTTATATCAAAAAATCATCTTTGCTGTCTTATTCCTCGGAGAGATCTTTCCAACGGGCTATCATACGCGTCAAATGGAGATAATATGACCAATTCGTGACCCTGGGAAGTTGGCTGTCCAACTCACCGCAAAACAAGGCCCACAATTTGTCGTTTCATCTTCTAGGGTTAGGTTTAGGGATGTGAAGGGTTTTCCATTGTTTCCCAATAATAAATAGGCCCTCGAGCCTCATTGTAACACAGTTCAGAACAGTTCAGAGGCATGTAGCCACCACATCTCTTCTCAGAGATAAGCTACCATTGCCTTAGCTGGTTTATTTCCATTACTGTTTGTAAGCATATTTCAGTATTTTCCATTAATGAAGAGAAGTATTATTTCCACTGCATCTTTGTGTATATGGTTATCTCTGTAATTTGTTGCGTTCCTGTTTAAATCCGGATCAAGGCTAGAGATGTATTCCAGCGTCGTAAAGCTTGGTAACTATCGCTTTCATCGTAGGTTGGGTGATTCCTCCTCTTTGAGATGACCAGTGCCAGTATGGACTTGTGCTCCCACGTACCGTCGAGTATATATTGGGAGACCACAATAGGCTATATCCTTTATCCTTAGGAAGCTGTGTCTGCCACCCTATCGATCGCAATGCACTGAACACAACATTCAGGAAGATTGACTACCGTACTATAAAAAGTATTATGCAGTTTTGCGATTGGTTTGGTAATCCCTCTATCTAGATTTCCAGAGTAGCCTCTTTCATTCCTTTTTAGACTCCTTAAAAGAAAAGGTCCATCTGAGCACTTGTCACTTCAGGCTCATTAAAAATCAAAGGCAACTAAAGTCATCTTTAGCTTTTTCTCGACTCTTAAAAATTGAAAAAGCAAGTTGTGTCAAAGCGTCATAAAATTCATTTAATTCGAAATAACATTTTCCCCTTTTTATTTTGAGTTGATCAAGTAATTCGTAACTGTGGAAGAAAGTCAATCAAAACCTCGTTGTTCATGGAGACTAGTGAGTCAACCATCTTTTACTCTGGAAACGAAACCATTCCGGGCCAAGCGAACTCGTTTAACTGGGTCAAAGTCTCCTGGTTTGTTTGAAGCTTGTGTTTCAACATCCTCAGAGACTCCGGTTACTCCAAGTATTTCTGGTATCCCTCCCTCTACAAAAGAAGTTCTGCAGTTACAAGAGGACATTAGAACTGATCCTAGTGTAATGGTAAACACTTATATTCCTGAACCAGCTCCATCTGGGGTTGATTCGGAAGGTGTTGCCCCTCCAGTACTTGTCGCTGCAGATTCTATACCTTCTTCGTCACCATAAATATCTTACGAACCTGACAGTCTACCTCTTCCACTTGGACTGATTGCTATAGAATAAATTACAGAGGATCTTCCATCCAGTACTCCATTGCATTTTGGAACTGGGATCCACCTATATCCTTCTACTTCAAAAGATAGTCTGCCTTCATTGCAAGTTCCTATAGAATCGCTAGGAAGTCTTTTGGATAGAATCGATATGTTTGGGCAACCATCGACATCTAGGACTGTGTCGTCTAATACAGCGGCAGTAGAACCTCCTGCTGCCACCCCAACAATGTTCGTTGGTATACTATCTGTCCCCACTAGCTCTCAATCGCTAGAGGAAGTCCACCCAGGGGCTGTTTTGACAGTATGGTCTATTCCCGTTTGTTCATTCGGAATAATATCTAGAATTTCTTATGTTGAGTCTCAGCAAATTGATCCTTGGCAACAGTATCAATTTGGGCAGTTCGGTCTCCAAAGGCCAATCTTTCCTTTGAGCACTGGATTGCCACCGTATGGGGGGCAGTATGCCCTTTCATTGTTCCCTCCGAGAGAACAACCATATTAGAGTTCACAACAGAATTCGGGTCAAGCTAGAATCACATCCAGTGGTTGGGTGCCAACACTGCCTCAACAACCAAGAGTTATATACTCAATGCAACCAAGTCTACCTGTGTCGAATATCCCCACTACACTGGCTATTGTGACATTGTCGCAAGTACAAGCATTGCCTGTTGTATGCCAATCTCAAGTCTCTTAGGTCGTAATACATCAGCCTCTTGTCTCCACGACACAACCACAATCGCTGATTAGTGGCTCCTTAACTAGAGCGACTCAAGCTCAAATGGGTATTATTACCCCTCATCTTGGTTAGACAACCAGTATTGGACAACAACAAATGGCTTCACAACCATGGCTGATACAATATCAACAACTACAATCCCAACAAGTTTACCAAGGACCTGAGCAAGAAAGCTTTGCGGGTAATGGGTAGCCGTATATTCAAAACGATCAACATCAATCATATCATGATGGTTATACCCATCAACCTTATCAAAGTTATCAACATCAAATACGTTATGCTGGTATGCAAAGACCCACTGCTCAGGCAATCCCATCTTATCCTGGGTATGCTTCGCTGAACCTGAATCAACAGTTGCCCTTCGTGGCGACTTTAGAGTTACCAGATCTATATCGGATAACAAACGATACAATTTCTTATGCCCCATGGTGGCCGACGATTCCTCATAAACTTCCGTCAACTATTCCTAAATTCAATGGAAATCTGGGTGAAGATCCGTCGAATCATGTGATGACCTTTCATCTGTGGTGTTCGTCTAACACTCTCAATGATGATTCGATTAGGTTTTTCCTTTTTCAGCGAACGTTAACTGGTCCGGTAGCAAAATGGTACATCAAATTACCTAGAGCCTCATTCGATAACTTCAGCGCCCTTTCCACCACCTTTTTAACCCATTTTCAGTTACCAATAAGGTACAAAATAGGAACGAAGCTTCTTACCAATTTCAAGCAGACGATAGCCAGTCACATATCTGATCATATGCATGAGTGGCGATGTCATCGTAGAATGGTAAAAACATATGTCCCTGATCAGATGCTAGATAAATGGTTTATTAAGTCATTGTTACCTTCTATTACAGAAGATGTGGCTAAAGGGGGGGGTTGTCACTGAAGAGCAAGTCATCGCTCGTGTGCAATATCTAGACTTGATCTATACTCAGTCTGGCATGCTCTATGACAAAATCCCTAATGCTCCTAGACCAAAGTTTTCCGTTCCTCCTCCTAAATCAAACAAAGACTCTCATGCCGGCAATGGCGTGGTAGGAACGACGAGCACTAAAATTGCAAAGGCTAAATCGAAGAAAGGCCGTACAGTTTCCAGTCAAAATGCAAATGAAGAACTTCTTGCCTCGAAGGTTAATGCCGTGTTAACTGACAAGGGAAAAGAACTGAAGCAACGAGGAGGCAAGAAGAAAGGGAAAAGCAAAAAGAAGAAAAAGGATGATTCGTCTCCTGAAAAATCTTCTGCAAACCCTTTTGGAGAAAGGAAACCCAGTCATCCATGCTTTATATGTGATTAGGATCATTGGATGAGAGATTGTCCACATAAATCTGAGATTAAGAAGTTCTTCAGAAACTCAAAAACCTCAGCGGTATTGACTGATCCATTTCTGAACCCAAAAACCAATTTGGTTGCTAGCAACAATGCTTCCCCATCCCAAGTGCTTATGTTGTCCATTTCAAAACAACACAATGATGCTTTAATATCGACAAGGAATAAAGAAACTAGGTTTATTGAATGCATCCAACACATCCACCAGTAGGTTCACTCAATCTTGGAGAAGTCCAATGGAAAGTACAAGTAACGAGATAATCAACATTGAATTCCACATAAGTTTAAGGTGGGTGAGAAATTTTGGTTGCAATTGCAGAAATAAAACCTTACCAGAGCCCATCAAAATATCCCACCACTCTGATATGGGCCTTACTCCATCACCAAGTTTGTGGATGATAAATATTTCGAGCTAAATGTTCCCCCATTCCTTGGCCTACACCCAGTATTCAATGTGGACCGCCTTCAACCATACTTTCCACCATTACTAGACACATCATACATTACATAACAACTAACACCAATATAGCTAAGCCCAAACTACATGGAACATGACACAACTGATAAAATCAAGGACACATTGATCAAGAACACTTTCCAGTATATGGCCCAACTATTTCATGTTGTGAAAGCTCACCAACTCCTGTACTAAGGCAAGTGGCTCATGAGGGACTAAGTTCAGCATGAGTTTCCCATCTCATGGAGGCACTCAATGTAATAACGACCATTGCTTCCTAAATGGGAAGGACTGATCTAGGTGGATATTGGTGGCCATGCACCAATTCCACTTGGATCCCCACCACTATTTCTTTTAGGTTCCTTAATTGTATCACAATTTACTATTTTTGGCATTTTTTCAGATCTTGAACTTTCAGAGTTTTTTTGAGGCCATAAACAATGTTTTCTTGGAAAATAGGAAAACCTATAAATTATGGCAAGGTTTTGTAGTTGAAATTTGTAGTCCTTAAATAGATATTTCTAACGAGGTATTGTACATGTCAAACGAACATTGTATGCCAATATTATGAACCCGCAAAGTTGATGTACCAATTTACCCTAACAGGGCCAACAAACTTTTAGCGCTTCATCTCCTAGGGTTAGGATTTTGGATTTTTAGGGTTTTCCATAGTTTCTCAATAATAAATAGGCCTTTGAGCCTCAATATAACATAGTCTAGAAGACATTTACCTACGACATCTCTTCTCAAAGATAAGCTACCATTTCCCAAAGTAGTTTATTTCCATTATGCATGTAACAATTTTCAATACTTTTTTGTTAATGAATAAAAATTATTTTTTGTTGTAACTATGTGTTTCTATTTATGTCTATATTTCATTTTTTTTCTTGCATAAATATGGATCAAAATACTTAATTTGACGTTAGGAAGAAAATGGGCACACTCAATCAATTGCATGACCAAAACTAATACTACGAGGTTCATCCTTGTATTTTCTTGGCCATTTTTCATCTGCATTTCATTGTTTTGGATTCATCTAGAATTCACATGAATCCATATTTACTCTTGTTCTTTGCATTCCATTCCATCAATTGTGGAAGTGACTTGCAACGAAATATTCATTCAATTCTAGGTATAATTTTCATGTGACGTAAAACCTCCTTTGGAATTGTAGGACCTTGTACTACATCTGTACAATATCTCTTCTCTTTTCATATAGGGTGTTAGTGCCTAAATCTACCTAAGGCTGAGAAGGGCAGGTCTAGGGTAACATCAAACCATGCTTAACCTAGTAGCTAGCCCTACGAGGTCGGGAGAGGGCTCTCTCCTTGTCAATCTCAATGAAAATATATCGAGGAATGCTAGAGATGACTGATATAAATGCTAATTTTAGGCTAGGTATGTTTTCTCAGAGGAAATTGATTAATTTTAATGATTGGTCGCTAGATCAGATGGGGAAGGCAGCTTTGGGTCTGGGAAATCAACACAAATTTGCAGAGGTTTCTGTGGGGCAAGGTAGGCAATTGTTTTAGCACTTTAAAATGAATGTACTGGTGAGTCTAAAGACTGGTGAGGTGCTGGAGAGGGCATGCAAGTGTCATTAATCCTCTTCAGATAGTAGAAACCATTCAAAACTAAATAAACCCCAAGGTAGAGCACTGAAACACCAATGGTTTCCACCTTTCAAAATCGGTTCATTTAGTTATGCAGAAAGAGAGAGATGATGGCACACATAAAAATAATATAAACTAAATAATTGAGAAGAAAACAATGATAATTCACGTTACCCCAAGAATCCGACAAAATGCTGCAAAACCCTAGTTTATTTCCTTGCCAAACCACATAAGTGATGTACAAGTAGCTCAATGCATCCACAAGAGTTCCAACCTTAAGAAATGACTAAGAAAGTACAAGATATAAACATCAAACCACCTATGCTAGCCATCAGGGGTCGAATCCATGAGTCAAGGAGTTGTTTCAACAAGATCTAAACTAGGAACTGAAAAATAGGCTGTGGAACAACTTGCCTCTAAAACTATGGAAACTGATTCATTCAGTTCAAAACCACCTAAAATTGATGTATCTACCTCCTTAACTCATTTTTCATCATTTTTACATCATATTACATCAATTTACATCATATTACATCATGAATTTGACCATGAGACAAGAAAAAGTCAAACTGGTAGAAAACTAGGTGAAAATCTGAGTTTTGAGCAAAATTGGCAAAATTTTGCCTGATGCGCAGCGCCACTTCAAGGCTGAGTTTGAAGGCCTTCCCCTTCAACAAATTAGCTCCAAGATGGCCTTTTGCAAAGCTATGTCTGTCTACTTTCTAGGAAAACTAGAATTTTTAGATTTGGAGTCCATTTGTCCCTTCAAAAGTCACTTCTCCCAAGACTGCTTCCTGTAGGTCCCAAAAGTGGCAAAGAGGGCATTTTTTGGGTGTTTTTTGCCCTTTAGGTGACCCAGATCTCCTCCGAACTTCATGAAACGTTTTGGGTTTTATTAGTTTCCCATGGGGAATCCAAAAATGCAAGACATTTTGCAAAATTCCCAACCAGCTCAATGTGCAGCGCCAGTGGCGCTATGCATCAGATGAAATTTCCTGTGTTTTGCAATTAAAATTTATGAAATAACAAAAATTTCTCCAAATCGCTTCAAAATTTGCAAGAGGCAAGATTATCAATTACTTTGCTGAGCCAAGGAGGTTTTAGCCAAGATTCTAAGTTTATCTTGCTCCTTTTTGTCTTTTAAGGCTCTCCCTAACTTGGCTTTTTGGCTTCTTATCCTTGTCTTGCAAATTTTGTTCCGGGCCAAGTAGTGATAAGCCATGTGGCGCAACATGTTATTCTCCTTTTTAGCCTTGTCAAGTAGCTTCTCAAGGTGGATATTTACTCTTCCCAACCATGATTCCTGGTCTGCTTCTATCTCTTGCTCTAGTGATTTCATCTTGATTTTCCTTCTTTTTGCCTCTTGCCGGTTTTCTCTAATGGTTTGCAGCTCCATGATTGTATGCTTGTCCTCCAATTGCTTGTTCTATTGCTCAAGGTAATTAATGATCCATTTAGCCCTCTCAAGGTCAAGTGATAAGGCTTGGATCTTATCTTATTTCTCCTTGATGATCACATCCTTGAGTCTTGAGCTTTGGGAGCCCAAATCAGTGTCCTTTTCCTCAATCAAAACAAAATCCCTGTCTTGGCTTTCAGAAGGCCCTTCATCATGCAATGGTTGCTATCCTCTATCTTGTACTTGTTCTGTTGAAGAAGAAGGAAAACCCCCTTTCACCCCAGGTGAAGATAGTATTTTCCTGTGATCCGGTGAAGGAAACGAGACCCCTTCCACCCGTGGTGGAGATAATACTTATTTGGCAGTTGCAAAAAGTCTTCTTTTGCATTTTTCATAAGTTATAAACATAGGAATGTGAGCCTCTTCCATTTTTCTTTTAGGCTCTCTTTGTTTCCCAGAAGGTCCACCTTCTTCATGAAGATCTACAAAAATTTGAGGCCCTGTTGAGCCTCAAACCTACACTCATTTACCCATCCTCCCAACAGCCTTTTCCTACTCATTTCCTTCTTTTGTCATCATTTCCTTCATCAACTTGTTAAATTCATTGCATTATAGGACTTTTTAACATGATTTGCTCATTGTGCTAATGATTGACTGTTGGTTTAGATTTTTGGTTCAAGTGCTGCAATTCCGCAGCTAATACAGGGTTTCCGCAGCCATTTTCTTGTTTGCTATGATCCAGGTGTCCTCCAGAGGAAAGAGCCACATGGGCAAGTTTGTATGACTGTGTACATGGTGCGTGTGCTGTCAGCTCAGCCAAACTGGCCGTCGACACCCCTAGTCAACGTGGAGGTAACTCTGGTCAAACGGCAAGGTTGCAAACGGTGGCACGGATTTGCGTGTTCAGTTGGAGCATGAAAGTCACAGCTGGCCTCTTCTTTAGCCACAAAGACTGCAGGGGACAAGAATCCAACAGCGGATTTATTAACCATGATGACTGTTCCCTAAATCCGTGCACGGTGCTGCTGAACGTGTCTTTTGCATAGCTGTTAGTTAGCTTAGTTTACGCACAGAATAGTTGATGTACCTGCTATAAATAAAGTGTTTCTACACGCTGATTAGTTAGTTATTAGAAGTTAGTCTTTTGCTGCTGTAAACTTTGTTTCAAGACTCTTTTATATAGCGTTTATGCTCTCCACTGTATTTTATTATGTGCTGATTTAATACCAAGAAGACAGTTCTGTTCTTACCTGCGTAGCTGATATTTTAATTGGTTGAAGTGGATGGAGGGCCCCTGTCTGCTACAACCATTGTACGGTAGCTTTTAAATTTGCTTTCCTGCATTCCTTTTTCTCTAATTTACCATGTATATTAATGTACAGTTTGAATCATGCTGCTTTACGTTTATGTACTTTTCATGACTGATCAGTGTGTGTTTTTTACAGCTTTGTTAGGAGCCCGGGACAGTGTGCTTTTCCTTCTTTCTAACACTAGTGGCATCTGAAGTTGTCTTATCTAAACTGCTGACTTTCGCTTTGATTTTCATTAGTTTCCTTGCCTAATTTACTTTATCAAGTTTTGTCAAGTTGCTAATCTCTTGATGGTTCTTTTTATCATGATTCACTAACTTTTATGGGACCAAAACATCATTTAATTGCAGCTTGGTTTATTTAGTTTTAGACTCATATTTCTAATTCACTCCTAACTCTTTTCACATGATCAATTTAGCTAAAGGAAGAATGTTAAGGGAGAATTAAGTAGTATGATTTGTCACTTAATTTTTGCATTTCTTTAGATTCAATAGAAAAGATAGTGTAGTGTTCTTGCTTTCAGTTGAGTTAATATAGATGTCATTTTCATTCTTATCAGCAGTAAAGGTATTGGACTAGTGCCATTGGTCTTTTTGTTTGATGCTTTGCTTTCATTCGAAGATTTAATTCCATTCCAAGTTATTGTTCAAGTTTTCTCTTTAAAATTAAAGAAGCATTTAGAAATCGCCACATACACACACATTCACTCACTTGTTTATAACTTCATCACATCACACTAGGAAGATAAGTTAGACATAAACTAAAAACGACAAAAAGAACTAGGAAAGGCTGCTTAAGTATATATTGTACACTTCACTTCATCAGCTTACGAGCCCTGGGTTGATAATTTATCATAGCAATTTAGAAAACACTAAATTGACCAAACATTTTGGCGCCGTTGCCGGGGAAGTGAAAATTAGGTAGCCAATTTCTATAAAAAAAAGGAAGATAAAAATAAGAAAATTTTAAGAAAGGAAAATTAATAACCTCTCAAAGTATGCTCTCCTCTTCAACCTAGAGTGATCTGGAGGATCAGAAAAGAGAAAGTTATTGGTTTAATAGTTCCTTGAGTATGCTCTCTTCTTGCACCTAGAGTGATCTGGAAGATCAGAAAGAGAATTATTACCCTGACTTGAAGGAAAA
>APFE030561927.1:76043-102211 GCA_000404065.3 Pinus taeda | reverse complement strand
CCACATGGGAGGACAATAATTTTATACAGAAGCATCAAGAACTACTCAAGCGTTGAGGAAAACACTTTTTGAAGGAGAGGGGCATGTTAGGTCCCTATACTACGAGTGTAACCCCTAATTGTTATTAATACAACCCCCTTATTATATTTTTTTTCCCATGTAGTCCCCATATTATTATTATTGTGCCCTATAGAAGCCCACTATTGTTATTAGTGTGCCCTTACATTATTATTGTTATGTCGGCTCTGATTATATTATGACCCCTTAGACTCCTATATATAGAAAGGAGGTCTTGTAATTTGTATCATCCAAGAGTTGTTCATTTGTGTAATGTAAAGGAGGTTTCCCCCTCAAAGAGGCTTATTTATAAGGTGTTTATCTATCTTTTCTATCTTATTGTGAGCTGGTTTCATAACCGTAGAACTCTCAGACTAAAAGCTGTGAAATATTGTATCATCAATGCCAATTGTATTGGAAAGATCCATTAAATATCCTGCTGTTATGTCTAATAAAAAATGAAAAAAAGAGGTGTGATAGAGTAATTTCATGAAGGTATATGTGGAGGACACTATACTTGGAGATAAATAGCATATAAAATTCTGAGAGTGGGATTTTACTGGCCAAAATTGTTTGCACAAGTCGGAGAAAAGGTTAGAACTCGTATTCCATGTCAGATATTTGTTGAGAATTAGAAGTTAGCAACGCTTCAACTTGTTCCAGTACTTATTGAAGCACCCTTTTTATAGTGGGGATTATATTTCATAGGAGAAATAATTTTAGCATCTAGTAATTAGCACAAATGGATCCTACATGCTACAGATTAATTCACAAAATGGGTATAATTTATCCTTGTAAAAAATGCAACAGACACTGTCATCATCAAATTCATTGAAGGAAACCTATTATCTAGATTTGGTTGTCCACAATGAATAGTAACTGATAATACACAAGCATTCACCAGTATCAAAATGATAGATTTTTGCCAAAAGTATCATATTTTATTGCATCATTCTACCCCATATTACCCTCAAGGAAATGGATTGGCAGAGTCATCAAATACAAGTCTCGTCAAAGTTATAAAGAAGGTACTAGGATATCATAAAATGAATTGGGATAGTCATCTCAAGTATGCAGTTTGGGCTAACAGAGTATCACCTAAGAGATCTACTAGTAAATCCCCTTTCCAACTTGTTTATGGAACTGAGGCCATTTTTCCTACACAACTAGCTTTTCCTATAATGAAATTTTTTCAAAAATCATATGAGGAACCTGATGATTTTTCCATAAGAATCAATCAGATCATTGAGTTGAATCTAGATAGAGATGAAATTCAGTACAAGCTTCATCAATATCAGAACAAGATGAAGAGCCCATTTGACAGAAAGGATAGGGAAAGTGTTGGTTATAGGGAGCTTGACCCAGGTTCAGAATGTGTTGCACACCAAGAAAACCCTCAAATATGGGCCCTTTCAGAAATAACCTACAAGAAGATCGCAATCTCACCGAAATAGTTATGGGAGGCTGCAGAACCAGGCTTCTGCAACCAAAGGGATATCCGCACAGTGATACCATGTATTTACTTTTACTTTATATTGATCTTATAACTTCTCATGCATAAGAAATTTGCCTAGATGATTAACTTAACAACTTTGTAGTAAATTCATAAACTTCAACAATCAATAATATAAATCATATTTCTTCACATAAATCAGTGGAAAACATGCATAAATAGATACATAACAATAGACAATAAACACATAAAGATATGCAATATTTCACAAAATTTTATTCTTTATTAAATAGATCTTCAATTACATACACTTTTCTAACCTTTGCACCTAGCTGCAGGTGGTCTGTGCACTCAGATACAAAATCTTCAAGGCCTCCACACACTCAACTATGAAGACTTCTATAAAATACTGAAAGAGACAAGCCTAAAGATTATGTTATATCATGTACTTTTTATTTGGATTCGCCTGTCTTCGCTAAGGAATTACACCTTCTTAAATACATTACATATTTACAAAAACCATGGTCCACATACCATGAATCTACAAAACTAGGACTTTTACCAGATACCGTTACAAAATAAGGGTGTTGTCCCATCCCCAATGCCCTAAAAGACCACATTATGAATATATCTTGGCCAACTCTACATGGTCTGCTCCTTCTATGGGGACTTTTACTCAAAATTTCGACCATGTTGGGTACTGCCAAACAAGCCCCTAACACACACCCATGACTGATCCCGTCTCACTTACATTCGACACCTTTGATCATTGTTGTGATCACATTGTATGATGCATTGTACTATTGGACTATTTCTGTGATTAATTTTTCATCATGGCACACCTTCTCCACCAAATCTTTTGAAGTAGGGCCAACTGTTTTTGGCAGTATTTCTACTTCCCTTTTCTTCAATTACATCATTCGTTCATCCACTACCTGTGAAGGTTGCAGGACTTCCTCCCCCTGGCTACGTCCCTTCCTGTAAAAATTTTTCTTTCCTTCACAGTTCATCGATCTGTGCCTGCAGATTCTTTCCTTCCATAATGATGGAAAGACTCTACAAGAATGGTAAGGTCTTCACCACTTCCAGGATCTCATCGTGCCTCTTCTATTTGGCCTTCTGTTCTTCCTCAATATTCAAGAAGTTTAGATCCTCCTGCAATGAGGTCCAAATCTGCATCGTATCATTGAGAAATTTTCCACAATCTACCACCGTGTTAGATATGCCTTCCAATGCTGTGTTGAGGTCCCTTCTTCTCTGCTCGTGAACATCTGGTGGTGTGGTTGGCTGTAGGCTTATTCGCAACCCTAATATATGCACTTCACACTCAAATTTCAGCTTAGCTATTACATCCTTCGAGTTTTTTCATGAGGGCAAACTTCGTGACATTTTTCGCTGGTGGACCATGGTGCATCGTCATGGACCTGTACATCCGGGTCTGTGCTAAAATTTTCATAAATGGACTTCTCCAGCTTCTCTCATTGTTGCCTTTCTTCCTCCCTATCCTTGGCAAATTTCTTTAGTTCTTTCTGCATCATTTCATTTTCTGACACCGCCTTTGATTTTAACAATGACACACATTGTTCTCATCCCTTGGTGAAATTTGTAGAACACCTTTAGTGGTAGCACAGTGAGATTCATCTAGACATTGTGCCATTCATTGACTCACTCTTTGTGTATTGTTGTTTCAAAATACAGTGCTCCAGTTGACACCTATAACATTCGAACCCCAAAAGTTGTTTCCAGTCTCTATTCTAGCTGCAACGGTTGAGTTTCCTTACTAATTTTGGCAACACTTTTAGCTCTATGAATCCCTACTATACCTCGGCCAATATCACTTTGCAACAGCCATCGATCTTGTCCCAGGTTTCTATATTGATTTCCTAGACATTCTTTTCTATTTCATCAATGTACCCATAAGTAAGGATGAGTGGCACCACTCGTTTGCCTTTGCCAGCCTTCTATTGCTTTCTTGGTCTCATCTTTATAACAAAGGGTGAGTCTTCCGATACCTCCACATCTTCATTTTCTTGTCCTCGTCCTTTTTCCTTTGTTTCTATATCAACAACTTTCTTACTTTTACATGCACCCTATGCGATACCCTTTCCTATTCCAGTTGCTCCATTAGATGGATTCATCCACTCCTTCAGCCAATCCTGAATTACTACGAGGATATCATTCTTCGTTACCAAATGTCACATGGAATGAGTCGAGGTTACGGACAAGATCGACCTTCCTAGTATCTAAATATATCTAGTGACAAGCAAGCCAATAAAAAACTATCTTTCTCTAAATATGCAATTAAAAACAAAGGCAAACAAGTGTTTTAGGCCTACCTTGGGGCCAATGCAAGTTTGTGGAAGCCTCGCTCCTTTGCTCCAAATGAGCTTCCTTGAAGTAACTCTGCAAACACAAACAAGCAAACAAATTAAATAGCACCTTAAAAGGCAATATCATAAAGCATATTCATCATAATGATCAAGGAGATTATGAAACAAACCACATGAGACAATTTGTTGAGAAAAATGAATCTCATTGTATTAATTCAAATGAAAGAAGAACTTTACAACCTATGCCTTGATGCTGTACAAGCTCCTCCCAGGGTACGACAAGAAGTCTCCTATACTTTGATAAGTTTCACTCACTTCCCAATGAAGTCAAAAGGTATGTGATCTCTCATCTCAAGCTTAACTAGGAAGTCCCAATTCCATCAGCATTTACCCTAAAAAATGTTCAGCTTCTAACCTCTCCAGCAACTGACCCAATGCCTTAATTTATAGTGCAATGGAGGGAAGTTACTAGGTCCTCCTTCAAAGGGATAAAGCCCTCATTCAAAGGGATAGATCCTCCCATCAAGGGATTAGCTCCTTCTCTTTTGGGATGCATGAACCACCTTGGAGCGAACAATCCACGTCAAAATTCCTTGTAGAATCATCTAGAATTAACCCAAAGTGAGTTTTTTAGAATAAACTTGTGCCTTTTTGACTTTTACAGGGGTACGCACCCACCCCTTTACAGATAGAGGGTGCAGATACACAAGTAATATGAACAAAGGGTGCGGGCCCGCAGGCAAAAGTGAGAGAAAGTGCGGAACCAGAGCTTTATTGATTTTTAATGTCTTTCTCTCATTTGCAAAGCTTGACATGAAGAACTGAGGTTTGATACTTGCTTAGGAGGATAGTATAAGTGATGATAGACCCATACTAACTAAAAATAGTCATGGTGACGATATTTTTTTGTAACACCAAATAAGGAAATGGATGCCATGTCTCTGTTGGATCTTCTATCGCTTTCACATACACCTTATGAAAGTTTGCCTTGAACTTTGTGATGTGACTGTACTACTTATACAAGCTCGATGATAGTCTTGGATACTAATTTACTACCATATGCAAATCCACTGACATCAATACGAAGAAGATGCAATAATTTGTTGTATGGGTCAGCGCCTTCATGGAACACAGCAAGGCATACCTCGCTGCTTCGCATTCATCTACCTCCACAGTCGGAAATTGATAATCTTCTAGCTCCTTCCATGTGACAAGCGCAATCAACATTAGTAACTAGACATTATGGAAAGTCTTTCCTTCCTCCCGCGCCTCCCTACAATCCATAAACAATTCCTTACATAGATATGAAGCCCAGTTGAATTGGACTCCCTTCTCACACTACTCCACCAATTATTCTACTCGTACAAGCACCTCATTGGCCATGCACTTCCTCATGATTTTTTCCACTAAGTTATGTGTGGTGAAGTCCACACCCTTATCTTTGATCAAGTTGGTTTCATAGCCATGGGTTTCTTCACTTATCCGTACTTATCCTTCATTATTTGATCCATCTTCTTATCCTTATTCTTACCCATGAATTCATTCACGGGGTCCTTTCCCTGATGTGGCAGTGTTGTTATTCTCCTGATGACCATGTCATCAATTTGTATCTTCCCTCCTAACCATAAACTTCCATCATGGACTAGTGCGAGAATTTGTTACACGTAGGCTATGCTTGATGAACTTAAACCAAAATGTGGCATGTTCAACATATTTAATATCCCTTCTTTGTGCAATCTCACATCCCATGTCTGTGGCTACAATCTTGTGACTCCACTTTCCTCAAGGTAGACCTGCTTTAGATACCTAGTCAACTCAAACTAAGGGTATTTGCTTCGATCGTTAAAATCCCAGTATTTGATTTTGAGTTGAGGAATATTCCCCAACACTTCTCCTTCAAATTGTACCTCCTCAGATAATAGAGGCATATAAGTGGAAATTTTTCCTTCTTTTTGCTCCCACGCTGACTTTGCACCTAGCTTTCTCAGAGGCATGTATGTTGGGAGCACACAGGGGATCTCCACATCCTCTGTCTCCTTTTGTTGGAGTTCTTATTCTTCCTCACAGTCATGGAATTTCTAAGGCCCCTTCCATGTCACTGGCTTCTTTCATTTCTGCATGGGATTCTTCCCTTTGTCCTTTGCATTCTTCAGCTACACTTCCTTCTATGTTTTCTTCCATTGTGATGTTCTCAACTCTGTTGCAGAGACCTCAACTGATCTATTTTCCTTTGTTTTCTGTGGTTTTGAATGTGTTTGTCCTTGTGGTTGTGGTTGTTCTTGTAGCGGTACAGACACCTACTTCCTCGGTGAACTTAAACATATCAGGGACATAGGTACATTTGCCCCTATATTTTTTCCTTCTTGTGACTCCATGATACTAGTTATCCCTTTCGTGTTGAATATCCTAACCAGTTCTTCCCAAATTCTCTTAGACATGCAATAACTCTTCTATAGTTAGGTATAATTTCTAATCTCTCCAAGAAACAAAGTGTAAATTGTGGTGAGGGATTTGGTTTTTATAACAATTTTGAATTCCTAGGCTCATGATTGGCTCTAGATTTGGTTCATTTAATGTAGGTATGGACTAGATACAACCAACTATGTTTCATAAATGTTCTTCTCCTACACCCCTCAAGGGTAATTTCCCTTTATCGGTGCCCTTTTTCCTTCCAACGGTCATATTTCCAGCTAACATTGTCAGATTTTCCCTTTAGCACAATCACCTCTTCTTCGTCGCAACTCCCTCGGACTTCATCATATTCTTGATTATCGTGTAGTAATCTTCCTTCAGCGAAGTCCCTTTCTGCAAAGTCATTTATACTCTTGTGCCCACTTTCAACTGCAGGTGGTACTAAGACTTCCTTCCCTTCATTTTTCAATGCAAAGCTCTAGGGAAAAAGTTGTCCCTGTATATATTCAATCTACTCCCATTCACTCATCCCATAATCATTTGACAATTCAGCTTCACGAGATTAACAACGCCACCATCTTAGATATTCTTGAAAATATATGGCCCCAACCAATGTGTCTTGAATTTTTGAGGAAACTTCACGAACTTACTGTCATATAATAATACAAAATCCCCTTCCCAAAATATCTTCTTCTTAACATGCCTATCATACTAGTATTTCTACATTGCTTTCTGTACCTGCTAATGAAATCCTACTATGAATCTGTCTTCTTCTAAAGCTAGTATATGTTCTTCCATATCTGTGATAGTGGCAATTCTCAGGCTTGACACAATGTATTCCATAGGCATAACTGCCTCTTGTCCATATACCAACCTAAAAGGTGTCCCCCAGTCAATTTCTTGCATGTAGTCCTATATGCTCACAACGCCGCTAGAATCCTCAAGTCCCATTTCTATATGTTCACGGTGCACACCTTGGTCAGAGCATTCTCCATAATATTATTAAAAGATTCCAATGTCCCATTGGCATTTAGGATGATAGGGAGTTCTCTTCTGGTAGTAAACCTGAAACTCCCTAGTTAGTGCTTTGATCGTGTTATTCAAAAAATGTGTCCCCTGGTCGCTCATCAAGATCTTCAAATAGACAAATATAGACAATATATACCTGAAAATGAACTTCGTAGTGGTTTATGCACTGCAATCCTTTACTGGCTTATCATCAGCCCATGTTGTCAAATAATTAGTGGTGGTGATGATATATCTAGCACCAGTATTCTTCCCTGACAAACTTGTTCCTCTGGATCTCCAAGGCTGAGGAAGGAGTCCAACTGAGGTAACCATAGACCAATATTTTGACTTGGTAGCTAGCCCTACCAAGCTAGAGAGGTCTCTCTCCAAAGGATCAAAACCAATAGGGCTGGATAGAATAGGGGTTTAGGCTAGATATAGTATCTTAGGGTTTGTTTGATTTGATTTGGTTGGGGTAGTCACAACGATGAGTGAATTAGGTCAGAAAGTGAACTAGGTAAGGGAAAAAGAGAATTAGAATTGCAGACATTTGATGGGGCAAGGTAGGAAAGTTACTTTAACACTTTGTAGTCTAGTGATGAAATGGTTTAGGCTAGTGAGGTGCTAAAAAGAGTGAAGATCATTAATTCCTTTTAAACTGAGGAAATAAAACAAATTATGATGATTTTCCCAAAACAGAGCATAGAAGATGAATTCTACTTATCACACCTTGAAAGTCAAACATATTCAGAAGTGAAATGGATCATGGAAGATACAAAAAATTCACACACATGTAACTGAAGAAGAAATAATATCAAAATACCATGCCATGGGAATTCGACCACAATAGCTGCAACTCATCCAATATATTCCATGCCAAAGTTTGAAACACTAATACAATATCCAATGGAGTCCAACCTTTAGAATGACTAAAAAATGACATGATATAGGCCTCAAATCAACTCATTCTAGCCTCAGGGGTCGAATCCATGAGAGGAGTAGTTTCAACAAAAGCTAAACTGATAGCTAGAGTATAGGATGGTCAAAGTGACTCATCCCGATCTTAAGTAAACTGATTCATTACAAGTCATAGAGGTCATTTACCTAATGTATTTACCCTAGGTAATAGTAAAATAATAATAATTACATCATCCTTATCAATTAAATCCTTAAAACATTAATTTCACATAAATAAAAATCAATTTGGAGGGAAATAGTGAAAATCTGAGCTGGCTATCAACCATGCAGTGCCAGTGTCAAACGCATAGTGCCATCTTCAAGTTGACTTTCACCTACATTACTGATGTCCAAATCTAGACCACGATAGCTCATTGGAAAGCTTATCTTGTCTAGTTTCCAAAACTACCCTTGGTTTTCAAAATGGGCTTGATTTTCCCTCAAAAATTCCATTCTCCCAATACTAGTCAAATGTGTAGCACCTGGTCCAAAAATGAGGCAGAAACATGATTTTTTGGTAGTTTGTTTCCTTTTTCACCTAGCAGTTTTGTATTCCAGGGCTGGAAACATGGTATTCCTAGATGTCTTGGTCCTTCTAAATCCATTGGTGGCTTCCGTTTCTCCAAAAAGTGTCCGAAAAAAGTGGCAGCACCTAGGGTGTTGCGCGTTTGACCATACTGCTAATTTTATGGGCAACTGTGCAGCACCAGAAGGAAGTGCGCATTTCTGACTTCAAATAGACTTTTAAGTGCCTTCCCGAAGTCCAAATTGATCCCATGATAGATCCTTGGAAAGAGCTCTCTCTTGGCTACACAATGGACCTATCCAACACTGAAAATGATCAATTATAGCTCCTCAAAGATCAATTCTCCCAAGACTAGTCAACAAGTGCAGACTGAGGGTGCAAAAGTGAAGTTTGATCTTGCAGGGAACATTTGGAGGTCTTCCAAAACTCCAAATTGATCTCATGATAGTGCATTGGAAATATATTTCTATATAGTTATCATTTGAATCATTAAGAAAGTCATTTGTACACTCCATCTAGAAGAACAATTGATTTTCCCAAGGTTACTCCAGAAGTGTAGAAACTCTCTTGTAGCAACTATATTTTTGACATTTATCCAAAAATATGAAACCTCTCTAAAAATTGAAGGAGTTTTTGCATCCTTGGCCTATGATGGACAAAACAATCTCTCACGTTTGCCAAATTCATCCATGCTTGGTCTGAAACATAGTTTGAAGAAAAACTAACCGTATGTGTGGCAAATGATTTGTGTCTTGGAATGAATTCTTGAAAAATGATGGAGACATGATGTTTATGAGTTGGAATGGCCTCATACTTTCTGAAATAACCTCCCTTATGCCTTCTCTGCTCAGATGTCTCTGATTCCATAGCCAAACCTAGCTCAGTGGGAGAGGAAAATAGGGTTTATTTCTTGTGGAAGATGATGATATGGACACCCTTGGGAAACGAAAACTCCCTTTGGAATTAACTTAACCCTTTGAAACTTTATCCTTTCACTTGAATATTTCCTTTGACAAAATGATCTTTTGATGGTCTTTGAGAACTCTTTGAATTTGACTTTACTTTAATGAAGTTGGAATATAAGATTGAGTTGGTAGCTTAGGAACAATACTTATTACATATAGTGAACATAAAATACATGATGAAATAAACATTTCTCTTTACAAATAATCTTCACATGGTGAAGCGATATTATTTGATCACCCATTACTTGTTGGTCTTATGCAATGGAATGGAGTTTTACTGGAGCCTTGGAAACTGTCATGACCTATTGGAACCTTGGAAACCCTAAAAGACATAATGATACCTTGAAGGATTGAATTTCAAGATGACATGACTGATGTGATGGCATGATGTCATTAACTTTATGGACAATGGATACTCAACAAGGTTGAAATGAGCCAGCAAGGGGTAAATTTATAAAAGGAGTAAAGGAAACCCTAATTCAACCTTCAGTGACCAAATTTTTGCATGACGACCTAGTTGAATGACAAAAATTTTAGAATGGGATCCTAATATGATATGAAAAGAGGATTTTTGATCACTGATAGTAGTATGCAAACACTGACACTAGAATTGGCCTTATTGGGGATGGCAGCTCCTTGGAGGTCTCAAGGACACCGTAGACCAAGTGCCTAACCATGTGGGCCAATACAGTCAAAAACTTAACTGAAATGCATGACTAAACACTGACAACTCAAATGACACAAACTGACTCGAAACGGACTTGAAATTGACTGAAAAAATGACTCGGGAATTACTTAACTGAAACAAGTACTTACAAAGCTTATTAATGGTATCGATATTTGAGGGCTTCAAATCTTGATGACAACCACCTACCTACTAAAGAAATATGTACAATCATGTGAAGTGAACCTTCCAATGTTACCAATCCAGCAAATGGTTACTTACTGGAATTCTTCTCTCACTTTCCCTGAGCAGGCAAAATGATGTATATGTAGGCAACTCACAATCGAAACTGAAACCAAGATTTATGATAATAAACAAAGCAACATTCATCTTCTCCAATGCTTGCAAAAGACTACAGAAGGGATCTTGAAAATCCTGAAGCATTACCTTGTCTTGAGACCCAACAACAAAAATACAAGTAGTCCCATCATTCTAATCTGAAAGAACAGTGGGTTGTTGATTGATAGGAAGGCCTAGGGAAGTATAACCTTTTGTTATCTCAGTGTTGGCTATAAATTCCTTGAGCATGAGAAATTCTGACTCGATTTCTGGCATATTGTCTCTCTCAGTCTCATACTCCTCAAATTCATAGTCTAAGTCATTCTTAAATAGAAAACCTTCTTCAAGATTATCAAAGAGGACAGCCTCATCATCTTCCTGAAAGAAATAAATATCTATTAGCTGATCTATAGATCTAATTTCAAGACTATCATCATTTTCAAAAGTGGAAGAACATATATTAGCTTGGGTTGTAACATGACCTTTCAGGAGTTGATCTATCTCATCTTCATATAGAGGAGATAGTACTTTTTCTAAAATAGTAATTGTCTTCTTTCCCTCCTAAATATTCACAAGGATGCTGAATATGGTCTTGTGTAACAAAGTGACTATCTCTTTCAGATTGTCCTTGAAATCAAAACTAAAATTTCTATCATTTACCACAGAGTCACTCAAAGAAGATTTTTCACTTAATTGAACAAAGATCTCGTCTTGTTTTTCATAAAGGGATTGGATTACCTCCTTCTGAAGATTTTTTTATGATGGGATGAGAACACTTGGGTCAATAACTTTGTTTTCTTCATTCAAGGTGATCTCAACAATAGATATCTCCTTCATGGGATCCGGAACAACATACTCTTCATCATCACAATCAGAATCTAGATCTGGAATAGCTAGCTTGACCTTATCACAATTTGAAAATGGAACTTGGTTTTCCTTCATACCATATTCTGCTGCAAGTAGACCTGAAATAAGACCTTGTATTCCATCATTTTCAACTATACAAAGATCTTCAACCTACTGCGAACTTTCCTGGGAATCTTGACAAGTATCTTCTAAACTTTCTTTGTGCTGCTGAAATGGATTTTCATATAGGGCTTCCATGATCTCATTGTCCATGAATTCATCATCTCCATAAACGTTCTCAAGATTTTCAATAAAACTATCAACATGTTTATAATAGTTTTGAACTAGTATTAAGGATGGACAAGATTCTTTATACCTTTCAAAGAACATGGTATGAAAATCCTTTAAACAATAAATACAAATAGGTGGCAAACTTTCATACCAATATTGGGCTACACCTTTTAGAGTGGCCATGAATATCTTCATCAAGTAGTCTTCAGGAAAATCAATCTTTAATATACACACATGCATGTGAAATCTCACCAGATGAAGAGCGACATCATAATCTTCCACATCTTTGAACATAGGAAAATTGCTTTGCCAATTAAGCTTAAACAATTTATTTGGGAAACCTGGAATGTGATCTCTTTTCATTGGAGCATACCTTCTTGCAATAGATTCCATCTTGAAAGATCTTCAAGCTACTGATATTAATGCAGTGGAGTTGCCATGAAGTGTTGATTTTCTGGATATTTCAGTCGATGGAGTTGCTAGGTGAATGACACAACCTTCCTATGAGTCCAACTATTGTTCACCATCAAGAATTAGATCTAAATCATTGTCATTATTTCTCGGGGAAGATAGAGCTTTCACTCGTTGGCAACGATTCCATGATTTTATCACTCCTCCAAATCTCCAAGGCAGAGGAAGGAGTCCAGCGAGGTAATGACAAACCAATCTTTTGACTTGGTAGCTAGCCCTACCAAGCCAGAGAGGGCTCTCTCCAAAGGATCATAGCCAAGACGGTTGGATAGATTATGATTTCAGGCTAGATATAGTAGCTCAGGGTTTGTTTGATTTGATTTGGCTGGGGTACTCACAAGGATGAGTGAATTAGGTCAGAAAGTGAACTAGGTCAAGGAAAAAGAGAAGCAAAATTGTAGACATCTAATGGGGCAAGGTAGGAAAGTTACTTTAACACTTTGTAGTATAGTGATGAAATGGTTTAGACTAGTGAGGTGCTAAAAAGAGCATGAAGATCATGAATTCTTTTTAAACTGAGGAAATAAAACAAATTATGATGATTTTCCCAAACAGAGCATAGAAGATGAATTCTGCTTATCACACCTTGAAAATCAAACATATTTATAAGTGAAATGGATCATGGAAGATACAAAACTTTCACACACATGTAACTAAATAAGAAACAATATCAAAATACGATGCCATAGGAATCCCACCAAAATCACTGCAACTCATCCAATATATTCCATGCCAAAATCTAAAACACTAATACAATATCAAATGGAGTCCAACCTATAGAATGACTGAAAGATTACATGATATAGGCCTCAAACCAACTCATCCTAGCCTCAGGGTTCGAATCCATGAGAGGAGGAGCAGTTGCAACAAAAATTGAACTGATAGCTAGAGTATAGGGTGGTCAATGTGACTCATCCCTAACTTAAGTAAACTGATTCATTACAAGTCATAGATGCCATTTACCTAATGTATTTTCCCTAGGTAATAGTAAAAACATAATAATTACGTCATCCTTATCCATTACATCAGTAAAATATTAATTTTCCATAGGTAAAAATCAATTTGGAGAGAAATAGTGAAAATCTTGACTGATTGTTAAACGCGCAGCACTAGTATCAAATGCGCGGTGCTAGTGTCAAATGTGAAGAGCCATTTTCAAGATGACTTTTACCTACCTTCCCGATGTCCAAAGCTAGCCTAGGATAGCTCATTAAAAAGCTTATCATGTCTAGCTTCCAAAAATATACTTTTTTTTCAAAATGGGCTTGATTTCACCCCCAAAAAATTCATTCTCCCAAGATTAGTCAAATGCACAGTGCCTAGTCCAAAAATGAGGCATAAATATGATTTTTTGGTAGTTTTTGTCCTTCTTCACCAGCCAACTTTGTATTCCAGGGCTGGAAACATGGTTTTCCTAGATTTCTTGGTCCTTCTATATCGATTCGTGGCTTCCATTCCTCCGAAGAGTGTCCCAAAAAAGCACGCAACGCCTAGGGTGCTGCACATTTAATAATGTTGTTGATTTTCTAGGCAAGTGCGCAGCGCCAGAAGGAAGTGCGTGATACCAAATTTAAATCAAATTTTTATTTCCTTACCGAAGTCAAAATTGATCCCATGATATCTCATTGGAAATATCTCTCTCTTGGCTACACAATGGACCTATCAAGCACTAAAAATTAGCACATTGGGAATCTCTTTCTATCTAGTTACCATTTGAATCATCAAGAAAGTCATTTGGACACTCCAACTAGAAGAAACATTGATTTTCCCAAGATCACTCCAGAGGTGTAGCAACTCTCTTGTAGCAACTCTATTTTTGACATTTCTCCCAAACCATGACACCTGTGTAAAACGTGAAGGAGTTTTTCATCCTTGTCCTATTATGGACAAAAACCTCTCTCACTTTTGCCAAATTCATCCCTGTTTCATCTAAAACATAGTTTGAAGAAAAATTGGCCCTATGTGTGGCAAATGATTTGTGACTTGGAATGAATTTTTGAAAAATTATGGAGACATGATGCTTATGAGTTGGAATGGCCTCATACTTTTTGAAATGACCTTCCTTATGCCTCCTCTGCTCAGATGTCTCTGATTCCATAGCCAACCCTAGCTCAGTGGGAGAGGAAATTAAGGTTTAGTGCTTGTGGAAAATGATGATTTGGCACCCTTGGGAAAAGACAACTCCCTTTTCCATTCACTTAACCCTTTGAAACTTTACCCTTTTACTTGACTATTTCCTTTGACAAATTGACCTTTTGATGGTCTTTAAGAACTCTTTTAATTTGACTTTGCTTTAATGAAGTTGGCATATAGAGATTGAGTTGGCAACCTAGGAACAATACTTATTACATATAGTGAACATAAAATTACATGATGAAACAAGAATTTCTCTATAAAAATCATCTTCACATGGTGAAGATATGGTATTTGATCACCATTTACTTTCTGGTCTTATGCAATGGAATGGTTTTTATTGGAACCTTGGAAACCCTAAAAGTCCTAATGAGATCTTGAAGGACTGAATTTCAAGATGACATGATTGATTTGATGGCATAATGTCATTAACTTTATGGACAATGGATACTCAGCTAGGTTGAAATGAGCCAGCAAGGGGTAAATTTCTAAAAGATGTAAAGGAAACCCTATTTCAACCTTCAGTGATCAAATTTTTGCATGATGACCTAGTGGAATGACACAAATTTCAGAATGGGATCCTAATATGATATGAAAAGAGGATTTTTTTATCACTAATGGAAGTGTGAAAATACTAACAATAACAAGACTGATAGGTCCAACAAAGTCAATTTTCCATTTATCAAAAGCCTACAATGTTACTTGTGGCACCAATGGAATTTCATCCCTTTTAGATGGCTTTCCCATTCTTTGACATATATCACATGCTTGACAAAATCCTTTTGCATACTTGTGTGTTGTAGGTCACCACAATCCAACTCTCAAATCTTCTGCATAGTGGATTTTCCTCCATAATGTCCACCTGCAACTCCTCCATGAGCTTATGTCAGAATATTCTTCCTTTCTTGTTCAGGGATGTATTTTTGCAATACTTCATCCTATCCCATTTGATATAAGTGTCCTAAAATTAGTGATAAAGCAATTGCTTGAATCACCAATTCCATCTTTTTCTTTGTAGTGTACTCTGCGAGCACCATTCCTATGGAAAAAAACTATATAAAATCCCTAAAGTGATCACCTACAACTTTAATTTCAAACAACCATGCCTTAGGCAAGTTATCTTCGATATTCGTAGGCTCTTCTCTTGTCTCTATCTTGGATAGATGATCAGGCCCAACATTCAACCTTCTCGGCCTCACTATAACTTCGAAATCATATTATTGAAATAATAAGAGCCACCGACAAATTTTTCCCCCTAAAACAAACTTATTCACCAAATAATTCAGTGTGGAGTGATCTGTGAACATCTTAAAGTGTGCTCCCAATAAATAATGTCTGAACTTTTGTAATGCATACACCATAGCTAATCTCTCCCTTTCTATCATTTTGTAATTCTTTTCTTCCTTAAACAACTTCCTACTTGCAAATGTTATGGCGTGATCGATATCCCCTTCTCTCGGCTCCACTAGTACTACACCCAAAGTTATGCAATATGCATAAACATGCACATGAAACTCCTTTTTCGAGTCTAGGAAAACCAGAACAAGTGTAATTACCATCTTTTCCTTCAGCACATCAAGGCTCTTCTGGAACTCTTCATCTCACTAAAAGGTCACATATTTCTTCAACAACTTCTCCATCAGCGTAGTTATCTACGCATACCCTTTTATAAACTTCCTATAGTAACCAATGTGTCCTAGCATTGTGCGTAGTTGTCTTATTATTCTTGGTGCTGGTAAGTTCAAAATAACTCCAATCTTTGTAGGATCCACTATCAATCCTTGCTTACTGACTACATGCCCCAATAGTATTCGAAATGGTGCACAAAAGGAACATTTCTTCAACTTCAATGATATTTGATACTTCCTACATGTATCCAACATCAATCTTAAGGTTTCCACATGTTTCTTCAAAAACCCAAAGATAGTCTAGTCGTCAAAGTAAAATTCCAAAAATTTGTGTATATACTCCTTAAAGGCTGCAATTAAAACTCTAGAAAAGATAGCAGGTTCATTCCTCAATCCAGATGACATCACCATGTACTGATAAGAGCCCCATTCAGTAGAAAAAGTTGTCTTATGTCTATCTTGTGGTGCAATTATGATCTGGTGATACTCTTAGAAACCATCAGTAAAAGAGTAGACCCCTTGTCCTCCTACATTGTCCAACACTTCATCTATAAATGGTGTAGGTAAAGGGTCATGTAGGTATGCATCATTCAATTTCCTCAAGTCCACACAGATTCTGCTTCCCCCTTTCACCTTCTTATCCTGATCTACCATGAGAATTACCCATTTAGACTCTTCGACGAGTTCAATTATCCCCGCTGCTAACATCTTGTCCAATTCTTCTTTTACCTTCTCCTTATACTTCAGATTCATTCTATAAGGCCTCCGCTTAACAAGATTCATAGCAAACTTCAAAGGAATCCTCATAACTCTCAAATCCCTTATGATGCCTTTCATTTCTAAGAATTTAGTGGGAAACAACTCTTGGTATTCATGCAACAAATCTGTTATCTTGCTGATAGTGTCTTTGTCCCAGTAATCTCCTATGGTCATGTTGGCTTATGGGGGCTTTACCCAAGTTCAAAGTTATTTAGCCAAACAAATCCTTACACTACTGGCCCTTTTGGCATCAGCCCGTGGAGAGCGGACTTAAGTCTCACCCGAAGTAGTATGGGGTGATGCTAGAACCAAGTTTCCGCACCCTTGAGATGTTTGTGATGTCAGTTTAGTCAACTAGACCTGCCATCACACAAGTCACTTCGCGCTCTGTTCTGCCCTTCAATAACCTCGCGAAGTGTTACAATCGTCTTTTGCACAACCCTAACCAGGGGTTGAGATGCTTTCGCATTGCTATGGTAGCAAACTGCGTTATTTCCCAACCTAGACTAAATATCTTACTTATCTTATTGATAGATCCTAATTATCTTCACGTAAACAGATATTATAACTTGCGCTCACTTAATCAATACAATTATACACATTCACGCATCATATAAGCATTACAAGTGAAATTTATACCCAAGATAACAGATACATAAATGGGAAATAAATACAAAAAAATGATAGAAACTTGTCTTTATTAATGCTTCCAACTATTTATGGACTCGACTTGCCCTGCGCACTCAGCTGCAGGGGTCCGCGCACTTAGCTGCAGACTACTAGGCCTCTGCGCACTCAGCTGCAGAGCCTCTTCCTACTCTATGACCCAAAACTATACTTTACACTTCACAACTATCTCGCATACATATTCATCATTCGATCTATCAATTCTTAGATGCCTTAACTACTTAGAGCTTCACTCTATTTATACAATTCCATGGTCTGCGGACCATGGGTAGATCTTCTACAGTGGAAATTACATTATCAAAATAAGGTCAGACAACCCTATGACTCTTTTACAACTATGTGCTCCGCGCCCACAAAATACGGAGTCCTTACCTTGGAATTACAAACTTGACCAAAATCTGGGCTTGAAGCCCCAAAAATTCCCTTGTGGGATCCTATGCCCAGCATGCCCCCAACACAAACATCAGGACTCGCCCTCAAGTCACTCTACAGGTGCGGAGATCTTGTCGCATAGACCTCCCAGCTTTGTTTGGATCGCTGCAAGTTCGGCCGCACACTGAGAGGCTGCCTGCTGGACTTCCTCTACATGATGTTCAGTGACCACTATCATTGATCTACTGCCTTGCATCCACTCCTGAGTTGCTGGCAACTATGCGAGATTTGCTTCAATGGCTGCTGTAATAGTATAAGCCTCATCAATCCATGATTGTAAGCATGCTTTCAAAATTGCCTCTTTATGTCGAGTGGCATCCACCTGCTCCTTTAGCGCCTTTGCCTATTGCATCCTTACAAGCCTCCGTGTAAGGGAAACCATCTGTACAGTCCCTTTTACCTCATCGTACATCTGTTGTAGCTCATGCACCTTGGTATCTAGGCGCTCTATGTTCGGGTCCTCCTGTAGGGTGGTGAGGACCTTGAACGACTACTCGAACAGCTTCGTGCAGTCTGTCACTGCACTGTTAACCTCTGCCATTGCTGTTGTGATTGCGGTGATTGATTGTTCTCTGATCTCCGGTGGAGTTGAAGTTTGGGCCTTCAACTGTAGTTCTGCTATTTGAAGGTTCAACTCTAGCTGAACCCTAACCATTTTTTCTCTAGCATTGTGCGCCCCTGTTACTAACTTTCAGATGTGCACCTCCACTAGTTCCTCTACTTTAATGGCTAACTCCAGGACTATCTAGCAAGCTTCCTCCACCACCTACATTATTTGTCTATTATGTTCCATGGAATTTTTGCGTTGTAGGCTCAACCGCTCAATGTTGATGCGTTGCTCGCTCAGTACCTGTATAGCGCAACTTTCCCTAGCTCGAAGATCTGCAGTGACTCCATCTTGCAAAATATAGAGCATCTCCTGAGGGAGCATAGCCATTTTTAACCTGATCCCTTTCAATCTGCAGACCATAGGCTTGTTGGCCTCATTCTCTATCATGAGTGCTCCATCGGGTAGCACTATTGTGTTGGTCATCTTGGCGCACAACATTTCCTCAACCACAAAAGTGCCAACTGCAAGGCAGGTGGACACTGTGCTAGCCTGTGGAGTGCACACCTACAACTCCTATATCTATGTCCAGAGAGCCCCCGATACCATTTGGTGTTGCTCCTCAAACTACTGGAGGGCCTCCGTGGTGAAATCCATCACTATTTCCCCAATATCATGTAGATCCCCCTCAGTGAGGGTGATTGGGTCAAACAAAGTCTTTGAGGCCTTTGTCTTCTTTCATGGCCTTACCTATTCTCTTAGGCGTAGCCATTTCAGCTGGGTGGACATTGTCTGCAGGTCCATGCCACCTTGTTTTGTATCAGTTTCTGGCTTGGGTGAAGGTGACTTCTGTCCTTCACGCTCTTCTTCTGCTATCTTCAGCTGCTCCTCAGCCAATTCGCAGTGTCGTGTGCTGCCTGGTCCTTAGTCACCGCTTCTTCTTTCCTGCGCTTTTCTACCAGCTCCACCATCCATAGTTTCATCTCTTCCTTCTTCTGCTACATGACAGACTTCTTTTCTTCCACTGTGGAGCCAGCTGGAGCATGCCGATCCGGCAGTCAAGACTCAATGACCGCGAAAATTACATTGTCAGTGGCCAAGTATGGTAACTCATGCCACGTCTTCGTAGGGTCCTTCGATGCCTTGATGAAGACATGGTGGAAGTACTCTTTGAACTCTACAAAGCTCTGTAGACTATTTTAGACCATGGGTGATGACTGTGGCTTGCGATTAATCCCTTACCCTCTATGCGTCCTTGGTTGCCCACAGCGAAGTGTACTTCTTTGGCTCTGGAAGGTCCTGCGCAATCAACGAAACTAGCTATATTCATGCAACTCCAATGCCACGAGTACTATCGAAAATAGGAGCCATGCATAATGGAATGTTTTGCCCTACTAATGTGCCTCACGGCAGTTCTCAAGGAACTCATCGCATAGATAGCTTTCCTAGTTGAACTGGACCCCTTCTACGCATTCCGCTGCTAGTGCAACCACTGGTGTGGGCACCTCATCCACGCAATAATTCCACATCACTTTTCCTGCCAATATCTATACTGTGACCTTGATTGAGGGTTGTTGATGCTAGAAATGGTATGCCCTCGCTTCTTCTTCTCCAGTTTAAACTTCTTTTTCATGGCCTCCGTAATGGCCAAATCATCACTCCTTCCTTCTGAAATGTTCGCTAGGTCCTCCCCTATGCAAGGGAGCCATGTAATCATGTGAATCAGATGGTCTGTGATGGGGATGGGCTCCTCCAGCCATAAGCACCAATCATGCATCAAGCAGAGAAGCTTCCTGATGACAAAAATGGTCACTGGGGCGCAGTGGTAATGCGACACCTAGAGCAGGTTTAACAACCCTGATTTCTCAACACCTCTGAGCCATTTGTGTGCCTCCAACTCTATTATTGCATATTAGTTGTGTAATTGTTAAATGTGGGAACTTCTTATGGTCTGTGAGGTCCTAATCTTCAAATTTCAGCACGGGCACCCATCCCAAGTGCGCTCCTTCAAACACAATATCATTTGGGAGCAGCGGAGTTTGCAGAGAGCTCTTGCTCTCAGATATATCTTTGGGCACCTTAGTTTTACCCTTCCACGAAGGAACATATGTGGGTAGCCTGGTGAGAGGGTCTGCACCCTAGTTTTCAACTTCCATCTCTATGTCCTCCTCCTCAACTAGGATTTCTTCAAACTCTTCCTCCTCATTAGCCTCCAAATTAATGGCCTTCCCCTTTTCCTCCATTGTGAGCTTGGCCCTCAATGGATTTATAGGTGAGATGCACACTGGTATCATGGCCTTCTTGTCCTTCTTAGGTCTCGACGTGCGTGGTGATTTAGGGATCTCAACGACTATTCTGGTGCTCTCAAGGGCTTCCAATTCCTCAATTTCCTACACAGCTTCCTTGGCTGCCATTATTCCGGTATGAATGACTTCTTCAGGTGCTACCATAGTGTGATTTCACAGTTCTCTCAGTGTCTGGTAATTGCTCAAGCAATGAATTCACTTTCAAAATATCAAATAAGTCTCAGTTCATGAATATCTGTAACTTAGTTCTCAAATTGCTAAGTATTGTTTGTTGGACATCCATTTGTAATTTATAGCACCTTTTTAATTTGAATTCAATCGTTCCCCCCACATTCGGTCCATTAATGCTAGATTGGTGAAAATTTTTCAAGAATCTATACCATAAAGTTTTCCTTAAATGTCTATCGTCGGCTCCATTTGGCCTCAAACCAAGCATGATATCGTGAATAGTAACTTTAATAGGCACTTTCTGGTTGATTTGCATGGCACAATGCTGTCCTCGCGCTGTCACGTACCCTGTGACCCTTAGCTACTGTGCACAGCCCTGACATCATGCATTTCCCAGGCATAGTAGTTTATAGTCCAATGCCTCCTTTCAATTGCCTGGAGCACTAAGATTGTGGTTTTGTTAGCTAGTCAGATGGTCGGACCACCTGTGTATGGCTTCAAATGACTCCCATTCACTTTTCTTGGGAAGGGTACTCCATTTAACTTTACCAACTATACCGCGTGTTATGCCCCTATACTAATAGGTGTCATATATCATGATTGACTTGGTTTAGCTTTGTAATATGTTCATACCTTTACTTGTTGCAAATGTTTTCCATATTTGGAAAAAATCAAAAAAGTTAAAAAATGTAAAGAGGGTATACCCTAAAAGAAAAATCGAAGGGTGGAAAGAATAAAAAGAGGTCAAAAAATGAAAGAAAATGAACCCCACCAAAAGATAAGATCAAGAAAGTGTGCAAGTCTAAATTCCACTACTTTTTTACTTTTGTATAATAAAAAATTGTGTGCATCTTGTCCCCTATGCCACAATTCATGACTAGTCAAACAGTTTAAAATTGGCTAGTTCATATTTTCAATTTCATGTTATAGAAGTAGAGAATAAAGATCTGACCAAACAGTGTAATCTTGGCAAATAAGTAGATAGGTAGAGTGAAAAAGGAGCTCAACAGTCTAATCTGAGCCCTTGGATGTAATAAGTGTAGACTTAGTTAAGCATCACCATGTAAAAGAAAAGAAAGTTTGATAAGGGTTTGCTAGTCTAAGTGCACCCTAATAAAGAAGTAAAAATGCTAGGTTAAAATAGGTAGGGTAAGTACATGATGGTTGCAGAATAATATGTAGTGAATGATAAATCTAAATGTGTAAATATTTTACTTTCATCACAAGGCAAAGGCATGTAACAGTTGGAAGGAATATCAGGCAAGCAAAGTAAAAAATAATTAACTTCCCTACTCATTACCCCTAAATTTTCACTAATTTCCCCCAAGTGCTAAGGTATCTATCAAATTAGAGGGGCTCAGAGCATTTCTCTGACTTCTGGAGGGACCAGACCCTGAACCCAATAATTTATAATGCCTAATTACTTAAGACCCTTCATCAATATTCACCCCTTCATAAGTCATTCATTTCCCTAATAAACATTTTCCTAAGTAAAATCATATTTTACTTAGGGAAAATAAAACACTTTCCATAAAAACCCTCATATTCGTTTAAGCCTAAGTTATAAATTTTATATGATGAAATACACTTTCAGAAACGTTTTATCTTAGTGCACATTTTGCCAAAATCATATTAACTACTAATTCATGTTGCTATATAATTCCCCTATATAAACATTACCCATTCCCGTATTATTGTAAATACACAATAACCCCAAATTTTACATATCCCACCCCTTGGTTAAATATAACCATAATACAGTCAGTAAATGGGATTAATTAACTAATCCGTAGTTAATTAAGAGCCTGATCCTGCCATGTTAATAAAAGGATTAATTAACTCTCACAGTTAATTAATAACTTATTCGACCAATCACATCGCCCTCGATGTAATTAAAAACCTTTAGTTATGTTGGGCCCGCCCTCCATTAACCTTCCGCCATCTTAACTCCTCGATAGATATCCGATCGGATCCCGCAGATCTGAGGATTGTCGTGCATATCACACGGCCTTCGCAGTTGACCTTTAGCCCGTGATGGCTAGTGGTTTTGTGAATAGTGCCATCGCCACTCATCACTCATCATGTGGAATTGTGTGGTCGCGCCCAAATACCACTTCCCCTCCATTAGCGGTGCGATGAAAAGTACTTACCGCCTCCCACTATCGACAAAATGACAAATCATTTTCTCGCTGATGCCATCTATCCAAATCCTGAACCCGCCAAATTTTTGACTTTAAATAAAAAGCAGAGATAATCAATTTTTCGTCCTTATTTCCGAAAAGCGCATGCATGCAGCAAACTAAATGTTGAGGCCAACTAGTTTGTACATTCAACCGTCCGCAACCCTCAAACCTTCAGTTCGACACTGCTCTGAGTCCGTCATTCACACCCAGTGAACCTGCAACCCATTTCCCATCCCTAAAAACAAGTATTTACCATTTTCCGTCCAAAAACCTTGCAAATACTTGTTTTCCTCTGTAATTAATTGGAAAAACCCAAATTTTATTATAATTCAGTTGCTGCATTTAGAATTTAAGTTTCCCAAGACCTTCTATTTCACCAATTCACATAAAATCCCTAGTTTCCTATCTGAATCCACAAGAACCAGAATGGAAACCCCCGTGGCCCTCAATGTAGCACCTATCACTACCCCTCACCGTGATTTGGATTATCTGCCTTTAGCAGATAAATATTTTCAAATAAAATACCTAAATACTAATAAAGACCACCTGAAAGTATTTTGCCAATGCCGAGACAATTACCTAAATGGCTATGATACCATAGGACTTTGGGAATCAAATCTCCCAATGTACTTTCTCCCCTCTGTGCACATTTTCCCTGAGTTATCCATCAGTGTCATGCCAATTATGACCCCAATCTCAGAGCAGTAATGTCCCCAAATCAAATTATCTTCACAATTACTGCAAACTCAATCAGTGAGATGCTTTAATTTCAGCCCAGTAAAAACCTCAACCCCATTTCCGTAGATATTTTCTAGAAAAATCATCTAAATTGTCCCCATCTGAACTCAGTCACCTTTGCCAAAATTTTATGGATAAGCAGCATCAACCCAAAAATCCCCCTCCTTATTTGTCAGTTTTCTTCACAGAGACAGGTAAGAACATAATTGATATGATAGTTGCAGTCATGCGATTCAATACTAGTGAGTATGTGGATGAATTGACCCTAGTTTTAATGTCCATTTTTACCCCTGGTTAGCCTCCTGTTGTCAATTACAACTATGATGCATTCATTGGTGAAAAAATCCATGACCAGTTCATGAGACTGGAAAATGAAAAATTATTCAAGTATTCCACATTCATATATCACCTTATCCTTTACTACCAGTCTGACAAGTTCCCATTCTCTATAAATAAACTTGATACAAAGGGTAATCTCAGATCAGTCATTTTTTGGACTTCTATCTTCCACTATTCATTTGCTTACCCCTATTCATACAATGAATTCATTGACCAGTTTGTCCACCTAGTGACCACCATGCTGACAGGAAATCCTCCTCCTAGGATCAGTGATGAAATCAAAAGAATCCTTCAGCTATCCAAACAGTACAAAATAGGTGACTGGTACTTGTACTAGAATCACACAGAGATGAGAATATATGGTTGTGAACTTCCTCCATTCAAACTACCAAAATATGTTCCTATAAGGTTGTTTGCATTGGAATATTATAGAGAAATGATAAACTCTAATCAGATTCACTTTACCAGAGCCAAAACGAAAGCACAGTTGAGAATTAAAGATCACTTAGGCCCATTTGTCTGCAACAATAGAGAAGTAGAAAAAGAAGCAGAAGAAATCTTAGAAAGATTCAGATTAAAGAAAAGTTTTTTTTGGAGATATGATCCATAAGGTTTCATTTGTGAGAGAAGAATGAAAAACAAGTTGTCACCATATTTTCATAACAAAATTCCTGAAATAGAGCAATATGAAAATATGGATGAATGGAAGGAAGGAACCCTAGTTGAGATGGATAGTGATTAGGTCAATGTAGAAAATGTGATGAAAGACTCATAAAAGAGACTTGACCTAGACTCTTTTCAAAAGGTACCAGTTGGGACTTCTCAAAAGCCAACACCAGGAACTAGTGCCTCTACAGCAGATACTTCTCAAAGGCACTCACAGGAAACTAGTGCACCCCTTGCAGAACCACCATAGGGAAAAGAATAGGGAACTAGTACTCCAGCATCAGGACAATCAGACATGTCCAAGCAGCCTAAAATCTCCCAAGAACAAGCTCCACCATAGTCCCATCTAGCTCAGGTTAATATGGGAGACCCCCTAGTTTTGCAGACTCCTCTGAATGAGGAAAAAATCTTAAAAAGAGACAGGGAAGTAGCCACCCCTGCCAATGGTCCTTCAGACCAGCTTGGTGCAAAGATGCACATGATAAATCCACATTCAGAAGAAGAATTTGTTGAAGAAACAACAGGGAGTTTGAGGAAAGAAGGTGGAGATAGTCTGCATACATTCCTAGTAGGTGGGAGACCTTCTAGTTCACAAAGACAGGAGCTGGAAAGAAAGAAAAGTACTAAAGTTTCATCTTTCAAATCTTCATCTGACAAGACCTTAGACATCAAAGAAAAATTCAAGGAAATAAAGGTCAAAAATGAACAGCTAAAGGCCCAAGCTTACACTCAATACTTGAATATGGCTCCTACCAATCAAACGAGGTTGATGTCAGCTTATGACATCAAAGAAGGTAAAATGAAGATGAGTTTTCTAAAGCCTAGAATACAACAGCCTAAGTCAATTGCAGACTACCTCAAAACTGATTTCGAGGTCTTGGCCAAAGATATTCACCCCATTTATCAAATAGAATTGCATAAGCAGATAGGGGAAATGGTTTATTCCACCTTGACTAGTAAGGCCATGATGACACACAGATTGGAGAATTCATTGAACAATACCACTGCTCAATTGCAGTTAGAAAGAGCCTCCTCACAGGAAAAGGACAACAAAATCAAATCAGTGGAGGATTTGATTATTGGATTGGGCCATAACCCAAAGGATGTCAAAGCTGCAGAGGCCCTAATAAAAGAGAAGAATGAAGATATAGCTGCCCTGAGAAAGCAGTTGAAATTGCCACCCATTATGCATCCACAGACTGCTGATGTAATTGAAAAGAAGAATGAAGAAGAGCTTATGGACTCAGTCCTCAAGCTAAATGA
>APFE030561927.1:39389-70822 GCA_000404065.3 Pinus taeda | reverse complement strand
CTGATCCAGTTAAGCCATCTTCAGTTGACTCTATAGCCCAATGGCTTGAAAAAGCTTGTTCTATCCATTTGCTCCTCAATTCCACCACCAAACAAAATCAAAACCCCCCAAGCTTTCATAACTAGCCTAATATCCCATATACAAAGCTAAATCTTAAAGAGAGAGCCCTATCTGAGTACAGATTGGCTAGATTCTGTACTTAAAATATGGTTTGTCATTACCTCAGACCCCTTTCCTTATTCTAACAACTTCAAGGAAAATCTGAGTGATAACAAGTGGTGACTCTACTGGGGAGACCAAATCCTTTGTCAAAACAAATATGTAAGAACATTTCAAACCTAAATCTAAAAGCATCTTGAAGAAATAATAGAAGTTGTTTGTTTGATATCAGTTAAGAACACCAAAAAAAAAAATCCAAAAATCTGGCTTCAGAAAGGACTTGTTACATTAGAGCTAATCCTGATCCCAATCCACCACAAGTGTTTGAGAACCCAAATATGATCCCCAAAATTCTTAGGATACAAGAAAGTTCTATTAGTCCTCAACCCACCTTCAGATCCTTATCTTGTCCTGTTAGGTGGACTTACCTCAAATACCAACCCTTTGACGAATAATTTGAAACCTCTTTGTTTAGGACTTCATCCGATTCTGAGCTAGTTGACCTAGTCCAAGACCTAGAGTTCATCCGAGAATTAGAGCTTCAAGCAGCCAATTCGTCAATTGATAGATATTTGTAGAACTCACCACAATCTGATCTTACCACTGAAAGAACCCCTAATCCCTCTATAATAACTTTTGTTTCTGCAAGCTCATCACCATTTCCTCATACATCTCAACCTCAAACCACTCCACATCAGACCACCCCTTCTAGCCCTACATCCACGACTCAAACATCCATTGTTATTCCAACCCCAGCTTTTGTTTCACCATTACCTACAACAATGGAAAATAGATATAGCCCCTAGTACTACCAACAAACTTAGGTGCCATGCCCCAGGATTACCAAAGTAAGATCACTACTTTTGATGGTACTGGTACCTATACCGCCCAGCAACACACCAAGAAGATGACTGATTACTTTGAAATTTATGAAATAGATGCTAATGATGTACAACTGAGAATATTCATTCAGAGTTTAACTGGGGAAGTTAGAACCTGGTTCTAAGGTTTAGCAGCAAATAGTATAGACAACCTAGCAACTCTCTATCAATAATTCCTGAATAGGTAGGAGAAAAAGAAAGGCCCCCTTCAGATTCTATCTGAATACAAGAACTTAAGAAGAGGACCACAAGAAATTGTGCAAGATTATTGCACTAGATTCAACAGTGTGTATAGGGCCATCCCTCAAAATCTTAGACCCCCACCTGGTTTAGCCTTAATCAAATTCCCATATGGATTTGATTCTAACATGGCTTTCCAGCTGAGAGAATGAAACCCCCCCTACTTTGGAAAATATACAAAGCATAGCTGTCAGTGTTGAAGCCAACCTGATATCTAAAAGAGCCAACGCTAGGAGTGAAAGGAGGATACCATTAAAGGAAGAAAGCTCACCCTTCAAGAAAAATCTATATGCCATAATCAAAGGAATTGATAGACTAGGAGACAAAGTAGAGACAATTGAAAGGAAAGATCCTTGGGATGGTCAACAAAACAAGACAAGAAGAAATCCTAATTTCAGGAAAATTCAAAACCCGAACACTGGAAAGAGTGGTCCTGACCAAAACATTAGACCCCCTTTCTAGGAGAATTATGTAGAAGCTTCCAACTCTAAAGGTCTAGAAGAGAATACTCAAATCAATTTGATGGGGCTTAGTAATGAAGGAGAAGTTTTCTTGACCCAAGAAGATCAAGAGGCCCACATTCTTAAACAGTTCCAAATTCAATCAGGGGAATCATTCGACTTTAGAGAAGGATATGACACAACCATCTTTGAGGTGCATAAGAAATACAACTTAAGAAGTAGGTGAATTGAAGTTCCTAAAACAAACAAGAAAAAGGCTCCAAATCAGTCCACAAGAGGTAAGACAGTAACCACACCTATACATATTCTTTCTAGATCAAATACTAATCCTTCCAACCCCATAATTGAGGATGTCTCTGACAACCAACCAAACAAAAAACAACCCTCCACTTCCCTTCCTTCTAAAGGAACTGTGGAAGAACCTCTAGAGATTGATCTCGGAGAATCAACAAATCATGATTCCACTCCTGAAAAGGAGAAAAACATAGAAAACATAGAAAACAGAGAGAATACTACTGTTCAAAATCCAAAGGCTCAAACAGAAAAACCCTTTAATCTAGAAACTGAACTAGGTAAGCTGAAAATTGTGGTCCCATTATCTGAATTAGCTAAACATTAGGCCTACCGAACCCAAATAAATAGATCACTAAAAATTACTGGAATTGAAGACTCAGTTAATCTTTTTGATGACTGGCCCGAATTAATATTTGGCCCAGAAGTGAATGGAAAACCATTGGAAGGAGGAATTCTGCCCTTCTATGTGAGCTTAAACATACATGATAAGATTCTTCACAATGCCATGTTTGACTCTAGGGCATCTCATAATCTCATGCCCAAGTCTGTAATGGAAAAGCTAAACCTAGACATCACTAGACCATACAAAGATTTGTTTTCTTTTGATTCTAGTCAGGTGAGATGTTTAGTATTGATAAAAGACTTGTGTGTCTCATTGGTTCAATACCCTACAAAAACAATTTTAATGGACATAGTGGTAGCAGATATACATCCTAAATATGGCATGTTATTGTCCAAATCCTGGGGTGCTAAGCTTCAAGGATCTCTTCAACTAGATATGTCATATACTACTATATCGGTTTTTGGACAACCAAAGAAACTATACAGAGAAACATTGATGAAATATGTAGTAAGTAGTCAGGAAAGACCCCAAAATTTCCCCATCTACTCAGTACACTTTGATATAAACTCATTTATTCTTTACAATGCAGAAACTAGTCCTACCAATACTTTAGAGGTTTTAGCAGCAGAACCAAAAGAAATTAAAAAAGAAAAATCAAGTGTTCATATTCAGGAAATATTAGATAACAAAGAAAAATTAGATGAGAACAAAAAACCAGTTTCCACTGCTAAACAAGTTCCTACTACCCTAGACACTAATTATGATCATGAAATCCTTTGGCATTTAGAATTTGATGGCTTAGTCAATAAACTAGGTGCAGGAGCAGGAGTTTGGGGGTACAATTTAGAAAATGATCATGTTGACGGCCATGCCTACAGATTAAATTTTAAGTGCACCAATAACAAAATAGAATATGAGGCTCCCTTATTGGGTCTTAAACTTGTTAAAAGATTAGGAGAAATTAGGGTGTCTGTCATAGGAGATTCAGAATTAATAATTAAACATATTAAAGGAAAATACTTAACTAGGGATCCTAGATTAGGATATTATAGAGGAACAGTCATAGAAATTCTCAACACTTTTTTGGAAACTCAGCTTGCTAAAATCCCTAGAAAACACAACTTGCAATACCACAGCCTAGCCATGTTTGCCAGCACCTGCAAATTACATTTTCAACCTAATCATTAGTTTATTACTGAAATTAGGCATAGACCAGCCATCCCTGATAATATGAAGAACTGGCAGGTTTTTGATAGTGATGAGTAGATCAATAACTTTTTAACTTTAAATGAAGAGTTTTCTAATAGTAACATAGATGTTGATATAGTTGTTGATTCTAATCAAATAGATGAGGTAGAAAGTAGTATTTCAGAGGAAAGTTCAATAAATATGCTTCATCCCACAAAATTCACACAAAAAGAAATTCAAGACCTGAAACAAATGGATCTAGATGAAATAATTGAAGAGGAAACAAACATTATCAACCTAAAGGACAATCATCTACCCAAAGGATTGACCCCTCTAGAAGATCTGTTTGGTTCCAATGACATTCCCAAGAAACCTAAAATGGAACCATTGAAAGCAGATATTGAAAAATACAATTTAGGAACTCGGGATAATCTAAAAAGGATAAAATTGTCAAAATATTTACCTCCTGATCAGAAGCTAAAGTATGTTTAACTTATGGGAGAATTCCAGGAGGTCTTCACCTGGAGTTATGAAGATTTGAAATCCTATGACACCTCTATTATTCAACATACTATACCTCTAAAAGAAAATCAAAAGCCCTTTAAACAAAAACTCAGAAGAATTGACTCTGTGTTATTACCATTAATCGAAAAACAAATCAAATACATGTATGAAGCAGGGTTTATTGCTCCTATTAGATTTTCAGAGTGGGTGTCTAACTTAGTACCTACTAGGAAGAAGACTGGGCAAATAAGGTTATGTGTTGATTTGAGAAATGTGAATAACATCTCTCTTAAAGATAACTATCCTTTACCCAAAATGAATCATATTTTGCAAAGGGTAGTGGGTTCTTCTAAAATTTCACTTTTAGATGGGTTTTCAGGATATAACCAAATCTTGGTTCATCCTGATGACCAAGAGAAAACTTCTTTTACAACACCATGGGGAACTTTTATGTACATCAAAATTCCATTTGGACTAAAAAACGCAGGAGCAACCTTCCAAAGGGCAATGGACATTGCCTTTGCCAAAGAAATTCATGATTTTCTTATTATATATCTGGATGATCTAACTGTTTTTTTCTAAATCTAATCAACAACACTTAGACTATCTCAAGCAAGCTTATTAAAATGCAGAAAATATGGAATTTCTTTGAATCCAAAGAAGTCCTTGTTTAGTATGGAAGAGGGTAAACTTTTAGGTCATTATTTCCAAGGATGGAATTTGAATTGACCCTTCCAGGATGGAAGGTATACTACAGATACCTCATCCAAGAAGTATTAAAGAACTTCAAACTTTCCTAGGGAAGATAATTTTTTTAAGAATATTCATTTCTGACTTAGTTGAACTCCTTACATTACTAAATAACACGTTAAAAAAGGATTCAAGTATCAAATGGACGGTAGAGACCAAGCAATCATTTGAAGAAATCAAGATGGCCTTAACCAGAAAACTGGTCCTCACATATCCTCAATTTGATAGAGATTTCATTATTTTTTCTTTTGCATCAGAACACACCATAACAGCAGTTTTATTACAAAAGGATGATCAGGGATGTGAAAAACCTATAGTCTTTTTTAGTAAAGCACTTAGAGATGCATTATTAAAATACAAAATAATGGAGAAGCAAGCTTTTGCTCTGGTAAAAGCTATAAATGATTTCAGAGTCTATATATTATACCCTCGTGTGATAGCTTATGTTCCTAGTGTAGTTGTCAAAGACATCCTAACTCGGTATGGAATTGATGGTAAACAAGGTAAACGAATAGCTACCATTTTAGAGTATGATATAGAGATAAAACCTAAAAAACTAATAAAAGGTTAGGGATTGGCCAAACTCATGGCAAAAACTAATTGTCAAGCCCTAGACATAAATGAAATGGATAACGAGCAAGATATGGTGACTCCACGAATGAGCTAGGCCTTTTCAAACTCACCTTGGTATGCTAATGTAGTTTATATTTTACAAAACCTGGAGGCTCCTCCAGGGTTGTCCAGAACCAACAAAAAGTTTTTGAAAATGAAAGCTTCAAAGTTTTGTATCTTAGATAATACTCTTTTTGGAAAAATCATGAAGGAATTTTATTAAATTGTTTATTAAAAGATGAAGCTGACAAGGCTCTCCAAGAATTTCATGTAGGAGATTGTGATGGACATCTCTACTAGAAGTCAACTGTAGATAAAATCCTAAGGGATGGATTCTATTGGCCAACCTTCTTTGTATATGTGAAGAGATTTTGAACTTCTTGCCATAAATGTCGAATCTTTGAAGGCAAAAGGAAATTGTTACCTTTACCCCTAAAACCCATTTCCACCGAGAAATCTTTTCAACAATGGGGTCTTGACTTCATTAGAGAAATTTATCCTCCCTCGTCTGGTCAACACAAATGGATACTCACTGCCACTGACTATTTTACTAAATGCATAGAGGCCAATCCCTCCTGACAAGCCAATGACACTGTGATGATATATTTCATAGAAACCAATACCTTGTCCAGGTTTGGTTGCCTCTCTAAAATCATTATTGATAATGTTGCAGCTTTCAAATCAAAGAAGATGATAAGTTTATGTAGCAAGTATCACATTACTCTGGGCCATTCCACAGCCTACTACCCTCAAGGGAATGGATTGGCCGAATCTTCCAACAAGATTTTGATTAATATCATCAAAAAAATGTTCGAGGAAAATAAAAAAACTTGGAATAAAAAATTGATCAATTCTTTGTGGGCAGGTAGGCTTACAACCAAAAAAATCAATTGGAACCAATGCTTATGAGTTAGTATATGGCATGGAGGTTGTATTTCCTTCATCACTAGGGGTTCTTATCCTGAAAATACTCCAAGAAGCTCAAGTGGAACCTAATGATATTCAAAGAAGGATAAACCAGACTATCAATTTGTAGTAGACCAAGGAGGAGGTGTACCAAAGATCCCAAGTGTTGCAGGAGAAACTTAACAAGATATTTGACAGAAGAACCAAGGCAAAAGATTTCTACCTTGGAGATAAAGTGTTAAGATGGGATTCCAGAAAAGAGGATAAGGGGAAACATGGGAAGTTTGACTTCCTATGGAAAGAACCATACATCATCTATGCTTTCAAAGGAAACAATGCATATTTTCTTAAAGAGTTAGATGGTACATAAGCTAAAGAAGGGCCAATTAATGCTCGGATGTTGAAGCATTACTTTGATCCTACTTGCTAATGTTACCATGTTCTTCACAGTACATATTATATCTTTTGTAATGTCATAGTGTTGATTGGACAGTAAGATTTTGGAGTTGAAGCCTGAAGAGAAGGCCCTAAGCTTCAAAAGTATCACTGTCATACATACAATAAAGCAGCAAGAAAAAGAAGATTGCAGAGCACAGTCAAAGTCATTCAGAGGCCTGTGATCTACTGTTCTTGACTTTCCACCAGGGAGAGCCATCCCCAAGTGGAGCCATTGTTATGCCCCTATACCAATAGGTGTCATATATCATGATTAACTTTGTTTAACTTTGTAATATGTTCATAATTTTACTTGTTACAAAGGTTTTCAATATTTGTAAAAAATCAAAAAAGTTAAAAAATGTAAAAAGGGTGTACCCTAAAAGAAAAATCAAAGAGTGAAAAGAATAAAAGGAGGTCAAAAAATGAAAGAAAATGAACCCCACCAAAAGATAAGACCAGGAAAGTGTGCAAGTCTAAATGCCACTACTTTTTTACTTTTGTATAATAAAAAATTATGTGCAGCTTGTCACCTATGCCATAATTCATGAATAGTCAAATAGTTTAAACTTGGCTAGTTCATATTTTCAATTTCATGTTGTAGAAATAGAGAATAAAGATCTGACCAAATAGTGTAATCTTGGGAGAAAAGTAGATAAGTAGTGTGAAAAATGAGCTCAACAGTTTAATCTAAGCCCTTGGATGTAATAAGTGTAGACTTAGATAGGCAACACCATGTAAAAGAAAAGAAAGTTTGATAAGGGTTTGCCAGTCTAAGTGCACCCTAATAAAGAAGTAAAAATGCTAGGTTAAAGTAGGTAGGGTAAGTAGATGATGGTTGCAGAATAATATGTGGTGAATGATAAATCTAAATGTGTAAATCTTTTACTTTCATCACAAGGAAAATGCATGTAACACTTGGAAGGAATATCAGGCAAGAAAAGTAAAAAATAATTAACTTCCCTACTCATTTCCCCTAAATTTTCACTAATTTCCCCTAGGTGCTAAGGTATCTATCAAATTAGAGGGGCTCAGAGCATTTCTCTGACTTCTGGAGGGACCGGACCCTTGGCCCAATAATTTATAATGCCTAAGTACTTAAGCCCCTTCATCAATATTCACCCCTTCATAAGTCATTCATTTCCCTAATAAACATTTTCCTAAGTAAAATCATATTTTACATAGGGAAAATAAAACACTTTTCATAAAAACCCTCATATTCATTTAAGCCTAAGTTATAAATGTTATATGATGAAATACACTTTCAGAAACGTTTTATCATGATGCGCATTTTGCCAAAATCATATTAACTACTAATTCATGTTACTATATAATTCCCCTATATAAACATTACCCATTTCCGTATTATTGTAAATACACAATAACCCCAAATTTTACTTATCCCACCCCTTGGTTACATATAACCATAATACAGTCAGTAAACAGGATTAATCAACTCCTCCATAGTTAATTAAAAGCCCGATCCCTGCCATGTTAATAAAATGATTAATTAACCCTCACAGTTAATTAATAACTTCTTCGACCAATCACATCGCCCCCGATATAATTAAAAACCTTTAATTATGTTGTGCCCGCCCTCCATTAACCTTTCAGCATATTAACTCCACGATAGCCGTCCGATCGGATATCACAAATGTGCATATCACACGACCTCCGCGGTCGACTTTTAGCACACGATGGTGAGCGGTTTTATGAACAGTGCCATTGCCACACATCACTCATCATGTGGAGTCGCGCGGTCGCACCCAAATACCACCTGCCCTCCATTAGTGGTGTGATGAAAACCTCTTACTGCCTCTCACTACCAACAAAACATCAAATCATTTTCCCGCTGATGCCATCTATCCAAATCCTGAACCCGCCAAAGTTTTGACTTTGCATAAAAAACAAAGATAATCAGTTTTTCATCCTTATTTCCGAAAAGTGCATGCATTCTGCTAACTAAACATTGAGGTCAACTAGTTCGTACATTCAACCATCTACCACCCTCAAACCTTCAGTTCGACACCGCTTCGAGTCGCCATTCACACCCGGTGAACATGCAACCCATTGCCCATCCCTAAAAATAGGTATTTACAAGTTTCCGTCTAGAAACCCTGCAAATACTTGTTTTCCTCTGTAATTAATTGGGAAAACCCAAATTTCATCATAATTTAGTTGCTGCATTTAGAATTTAAGTTTCCCAAGACCCTCTGTTTCACCAATTTCACATAAAAACCCTAGTTTCTTGTCTAAATCCATAAGAACTAGAATGGAACCCCCCGTGGCTCTCAATGTAGCACTTATCACTACCTGTCACCATGATTTGGATTATCTTCCCTTAGAAGATAAATATTTTCAAATAAAAGACCTCGACACTGATAAAGACAACCTGAAAGTATTTTGCCAATGTCGAGACAATTACCTAAATGGCTATGATACCATAGGACTTTGGGAATCAAATATCCCAATGTACTTTCTCCCCTTTGTGCACATATTCCCTGACATTATCCATCAGTGTCATGTCAATTATGATCCCAATCTCAGAGCAGTAATGTCCCCAAATCAAACTGTCCTCTTCACAATTACTGCAAACTCAATCAATGAGATGCTTCAGTTTCAGCCCAGTCAAAACCTCACCCCCATTCCCCTTGGATATTTGCTAGAAAAATCATCTAAATTGTCCCCATCTGAACTTAGTCACCTTTGCCAAACTTTTGTGGATAAGCAACATCAACCCAAAAATCCCCCTCTTTATTTGTCAGTTTTCTTCATAGAGACGGGTAAGAACATAATTGATATGATAGCTACAGTCATGGGATTCAATACTAGTGAGTATGTGGATGAATTGACCCTAGTTTTAATGTCCATTTTTACCGCTGGTCAACCTCCTGCTATCAAGTACAAATATGCTGCATTCAATGCTGAAAAAATCCATGATCAGTTCATGAGATTGGAAAATGAAAAAGTATTCAAGTATTCCACATTCATATATCACCTTATCCTTTACTACTAGTCTGACAAGTTCCCATTCTGTGTAAAGAAACTTGATACAAAGGGCAATCCTAGATTAGTCATTTTTTGGAGTTCTATCTTCCATTATTCATTTTCTTGCCCCTATTCATACAATGAATTCATTGACTAGTTTGTCCACCCAGTGACCACCATACTAACAGGAAATCCTCCTCCTAGGATCAGTGATGAAATAAAAAGAATCCTTCAGCTATCCAAACAGTAAAAAATAGGTGACTGGTACTTGTACCAGAATCACACAGAGATCAGAATATATGGTTGTGAACTATCTCCATTCAAACTACCAAAATATGTTCCTATGAGTTTGTTTGCATTGGAATATTATAGACAAATGATAAACTCTGATCAAATTCACTTTACCAGAGCCAAAAAGAAAGCACAGTTGAGAATTGAAGATCACTTAGGCACATTTGTCTGCAACAATAGAGAAGCAGGCATAGAAGCAAAAGAAATCCTAGAAATATTTAGATTAAAGAAAAGTTTTATTTGGAGATATGATCCACAAGGTTTTATTTGTGATAGAAGAATGAAAAACAAGCTGTCACCATATTTTCATAACAAAATTCCTGAAATAGAGCAATATGCAAATATGGATGAATGGAGGGAAGGAACTCTAGTTGAGATAGATAGTGATTAGGTCAATGTAGAAAATGTGATGAAAGACCTAGAAAAGAGACTTGACCTAGACTCTTTTGAAAAGGTACCAGTTAGGACTTCTCATAAGCCAACACCAGGAACTAGTGCCTCTATAGCAGATACTTCTCAAAGGCAATCACAGGAAACTAGTGCACCCCTTGTAGAACCACTATAGGGAAAAGAATAGGGAAACAATACTCTAGCATCAGGACAATCAGACATGTCCAAGAAGCCTGAAATCTCTCAAGAATTGGCTCCACCACAGTCCCATCCAGCTTAGGTTAATATGGGAGAACCCCCAGTTTTGCAGACTCCTCTGAATGAGGAAAAAAGTTTAAAAAGAGACAGGGAAGTAGCTACCCCTGCCAGTGGTCCTTCAGACCAACCTGGTACTAAGAGGCACAGGCTAAATCCACGTTCAGAAGAAAAATTTGTTAAAGAAACAACAGGGAGTTTGAGGAAAGAAGGTGGAGACAATCTGCATAAATTCCCAGTAGGTGGGACACCTTCTAGTTCACAAAGACAGGAGCTAGAAAGACAACAAAGTATTGAAGTTTCATCTTTCAGGTCTTCATCTGACAAGACCTTAGACATCAAAGAAAAATTCAAGGAAATAAAGGTAAAAAATGAACAGCTAAAGGCCCAAGCTTACACTCAATACTTGAAGATGGCTCCTACCAATCAAACCAGGTTGATGTCAGCTTATGACATCAAAGAAGGAAAAATGAAGATGATTTTTCTAAAGCCTATAACACAACAGCCTAATTCAATTGCATACTACCTCAAAACTGATTTCGAGGTCTTGGCCAAAGATATTCACCCCATAGATCAAATATAATTGGATAAGAAGATAGGGAAAATGGTTTATTCCACCTTGACTAGCAAGGCCATGATGGCACATAGATTGGAGAATTCACTGAACAATACCACTGCTCAATTACAATTAGAAAGAGCCTCCTCATTGGCAAAGGACAACAGAATCAAAACATTGGAGGATTTGATTATTGGATTGGGCCATAACCCAAAGGATGTCAAAGATGCAGAGGCCCTCATAAAAAATAATAATGAATATATAGCTGCCCTGAGAAAGCAGTTGAAATTGCCACCCATTACGCATCCACAGACTACTGAAGTAATTGAAAAAAAGAATGAAGAAGAGATTATGGACTTAGTCGTCAAGCTAAATGAGCAATTAAGGGAGATAGAGCGGGAACTAGAAAAAACACTACAAAGCAGGTAGAGTGAGTCAACCTCTCAGTCTCAAAATGTAGTACCAATGGTTTCTACAATTGTCCCTTCAACATTAGCAACTACTCTAGCACCAAATGTCCCTTTGGAAATAATTGAAACTATTCGAGTTACAAGTATAGCATAGGTAGGAACTTCAAGTCAAAGCACAGAAGTGTTAATCAAATCCATGGAGGAAATGAAGCTCTAGGTCATTGAACTCCAAAAGGTAAAGGAGAAATTCATTACCTTGGATCAAAAGTATGATGTGTCAAAGATTAATTTTGATGAAGAAGTGAGGAAAAACAAATGCTTGGCTCAATAGATAAAAAAATTGGAAAAGGATCTCACATTTGAAAATACTTTAACAGATATCAATAAAATATTATGGACCAACATCACTCAATCAATTAATGATGATTGGTCATCAATACAAATCATTTTTGAACAGATTGACTTAGTCAAAGCTGTTCTGCAAGAGATTGAATAAACCAAGCAAGAACTAGGAGGGAAAACTGAAGAAGATATCAGGTTGATAAACTTTCTAAACAACAGAAATAGACATCAATTGGAACAACTAAATATTGAGGATTGAACTGGAACCATCCTAGAAATCAAGAAAGTCTTAACCAAAAGGAATCTAATGTAGAACCTAGAAAGAAAATGTCAAAATATGTAGGAAAATATAGATGAATTTATGGAAAAATTTGTCATCTTACAGAATAAAGGACTTCCAAGTCCTTTAGTAATCAATGATAAGCTAATGAGGTATGAGGATTATATCGACAAATTGGATTAGTATGCAAACAGCCAAGCCAGTTCATCTACACCTAAAGCATTACCCATAGGAAGAGTTCTTTATGATAGTTTGGAGACTCTTTTTTATGATGAGCATGAATTGAAACACTTGTTTCCAGTACAGCCAAATTTTGTAAAATACACAGAAGCAGATGAAATCTACAGAAAGCTAACAAGGACCTGGATACCAATGGATGATTGGTGGACTGATATGACAGACATCTTATGATTTACCTTGGTAAAAAGTAAATTGAAGTATTTACCATAGTCAATTTTGGTAAAAGAAGATGAATGATGGAAAAGCAGGTAAAGAGTATCAGTCATAGGTAAAAGAGTATCAGTGAAAAGATGAAAACAATTAGCCAGCATAGAATTACGAGTAAGACAGCAAGATGCACAATCATAGGGCCTATCTCCAGCTCCTTCAACAAAAGCAGGGACAACAACCGAGCACTTCACATTCAGTTTCTATTTTCGAGACCATCTATCTATACATTCATGTAAAATAGATTTAGTGTTCCTAGAATATATATCTCTCAATTAGGAGATATTTTATTGTAAATTTTATATAGGTACTTCCTCATTTGAAGTACTGAAGTTGGACTCTTAGACATTTCTGTAGACTCTCTATTTTGGAATAGAAGTGTTGTTGAACAACTATTGTATGGCTGGAGAAACTAATAAAGCAAAGGACTTTTACAGGATTCATGTGTCAAACGAGAGACAAATAAGTATTCTATATCTTATGTTTTTACAACTTTCTAGTTTAAATATTCATTTGTGTTACATATCTGAATGATAAATGAAAAAGTATATTTCAAAAAGAGCTTTATTGCATTATGTCTTTAAAATTGTTTATGTTCTTAATGTTTTCTTCTATGCTATCATAGGTAGGGAATTCTTAATTGCTCCATGCTTTTTAGTTTATCACTGTGGCCATTTAATAAAGAATTCTTAATTTCTCTTTGTTAACGATCACGCATTGTCCCTCTTCTTGAACTTTGTTGAAGTATTCTTAATTTCCCTTCCTCCTTTTCAAGACCATTTCACCCTTTCAAGTGATCATTTCTATTTAATTTAGCTATCCTGCCCTGTGAAGCCCTCCTTTGTTGAATCAACCTGATCAAGTTAAGCCATATTCATTTGACTCCATATCCCAATGGCCTAAAATACCTTGTTCTATGCATCTGCTCCTGAATTCCACCACCAAACAAAATCAAAACCCCCCAAGCTTTCATAACTAACCTAATATCCCATAAACAAATCTAAATCTTAAAGAGAGAGCCCTCTCTGAGTATAGATTGGCTAGATTCTCTACATAAAAGTTTGTTTGTGGTTACCTCAGACCCCTTTCGTTCTTCTAACAACTTCAAGGAAAATATGAGTGATAACACCACGCCACCATCAATAATCTCCTTAATAACATATGGCCCTAACCAGCGCATTCTGGGTTTCCCTGGGAATTTATCAAACTTACTATTATACAACAACATCAAATCATTCACATTAAAGGTGTGCAAATTAATATGTCGGTCATTCCATGCCTTTTTGCGTTGCTTCTGTACCTGCTAGTGAAATCTAGCCAAAAAACGTTCTTCTTCAAGCTCATCCAGCTACGTGAGCCTCTCCTCTAGGGCTCTGTGACCCGTCATACCTATGAGTGCTGCTATGCGTAGACTAGACATGATGTATTTCATAGGCATTATGGCTTCCACTCCATAAACAAGCCTAAAAGGTGTTTTTCCCATCAATTTCTTGCATTTCGTCCGATAAGCCCATAGTACTGCAGGTACGCGTAGGTCCCAATCACTTCGCTGCGCATTACATACCTTGGTCAGCACGATCTCTAGTACTTTATTGAATGCTTCTACTGTCCCATTAGCCTATGGGTGATATGGTGTTCTCTTCTAGTGATACACCTAAAACTCTTCTATCAGCGCGCTGATCGTTTCATTTAGGAAGTCTGTACCACAATTTCTCATCAAGATCTTCGGACATCCAAATTGCGTCAGTATATGTTCAAACAGAAACTTTGCGGCAGTCGCACCCATGCAATACTTCATCGGTTATGCTTATGCCTAATGAGTCAAACACTCCATCGTAGTGATAATATACCTCACGCCCATCTTTCCTTGACGCTGAATAGGTCCTATAAAATTGATTGCCCACTTTTAGAAAGGCTACAGTGTCAATTGTGGATTCAAAGGCATTTCATCCCTCCGCGATGGCTTACATGTTCTTTGATATACATCACATGCCTTGCAATATGATTTTGAATCTTGATTAAGGGTTAGCCACCTGTTGTGCTATACAACAACCCCCCATTTGGTAAAATTTTACTTTAGAAAACTATAATATGAAATGGGTCCCTTTTAGATTAAATTGGTATTAAGCCATCACTCCTCTAAAGGTCCGGAAACTAACGAAACATTATAAAACCCTTTTTGAGTCAATTAATAATCGGTCTTATAATAAAATGAATAATTCTTTATTATTGCGATAAAGCGATCGCAAGATCGCATATCGTAATAACAAAGGATGCATAACTAAGACCCATTGATTCTCCCCAATGCGACAAGTGTGAGTAACCATCGGTTATCAAGAAAACAAACAACAAAAGGCCCCTCCCCTTGCTCCGATGCGATATCGCAATCGGCAATCGGGGAATGCGATATGAATATAACAAAGCTCTCCTCCTTAAAACTCCTGATGCGAGTCAAGCGATATCGCTATCAGTGATCGGGGATTGGACAATAACTTAAATAAAACTGCCCAAGGCTTCCTCCGATCGCCGATTGCGATAGAGCCTAGCGCGACTTTCGAAAAGGATTGATATGGCTTTGGTATATTATAATAATTATCATTAAAAGCCTTTTCTCTTCCCGATAGTGATTCGCTTGCGTCCAACCGCCAAAAAATCAAATCCACGCTTAAATGATTATTCGGCAAATAAAGGATATAATGAGCATTTAAACGATTGACAGGTTTAAATGGCCAATTAATGAAGCAGTTATGCCTAAATACCTTCAGAGATTGTACCCGCGGGAGCCTTATGATAAATCTTTCATTATTCATTGATTGACACAATTCCTCCATACTTGGTTTTCGCCATCTATTCTCCGCATTACGTTCATTTTTCTCTTGTGCAGAGTTTTTCCGTAGTAGCGAATTCAAACCAAATGGGGAAGAAATCTAAGAAATCTGGAACCACTTCAGCTTCTACGGTAACAGGACAACATGCCACCGATCCGTGACCAAGCAAAAAGGGATTAATCTCAGATACCACATGTCTCAGCCTCGGCAATACTACTTGGCAGAATATTTACAACCTGGTTGAAGCCAAGGAACCTCAGCAAACATTGGTACGAGATACAATAGGCTCAAGCCAGAAATCTGATGCTACTCTAAAAGATTTGGCTGATTCCTACCTGCACAGGATAGCAGCTCGAGAGCAAATTCTTCCATATACAGATGTGGTGAGATGGGAAATTGAAGAAATTCCAATTACAAACAGAACATTCTGCACTATTGATGGGAGAGTATTCGGTTCATTTCAGCCCAATGATTTGAGACAAATGTACCATTTGCCCGAACCGGAGAAAAAGTATAATGAAGCCTTCCTCGAGAAGTTTAGAGATGAGAATGAAACAGAGTCTGAGCCTATACGGGAATGGAGATAGAACCCAGCGAAACACAAACATGAGTCTTCGGGTAAGTACTTCGTCGACTCCTTATGTTCTCTTTATTGTTATGCTGGAGTCACGATGTGTCGAATGTGGGGATTGCATGATTCTTCAAAATTTTCCATAGAGATGGTACCTTTGATGGAAGCAGTATGTAATAGTGAAATCATGGATTGGGGGACTATATTATCGGATAAGTTGGCTACAGCTATTCTTGAATTCAGAAACAAATCCTGTGTTACTGATAGGTTCATCCCTCCATTTTACTTTAGTGCCTACATTTTGGACACCCTCTGTTTTAATTCTGAGTTTCCTGTGTTAGGGTGGAGATGGACTCCACAGGACCCTATGCCCATTCATATCTACCACCAGAAATTATAGAAAGCTCATTATAAACACCACTTATAGCAAGCCTGCAATGGATTCATGCTACCTATTTACTATGCAATTTTTGATAGACCTGCCCCTAAGATCTCCTCTCAGGCAGAGATTGACTTGATAGCCTTAGGAACCTGGTTTGAAGAAGAAAAATTCACTTATGTAAGAGTTTTCGGCAGTCAGGCCAGGCCTTATATCCTCCCCTTGTATATACCAAACAAACTATTAGCTCAAGAGATAGCATACCAGCTTACAACGGAATCAGCTACAAAGACTCTCAGAAATTCAAAGAAGCAAGTTTGGCCTCCTTTTCCTCTAAGGTGTGGCGTCTATACTCTACATCATTATAAACATGCAGAGAAAGAGGCAGAAAATATTAATATACTAAGTCTCGCCACTCTGCCTAATAGACGTTTTGATCTGAATAAAGTCGTCTAAAACGTTCTAGACTAGGCCAAACTCACTAAATTTGAACATAAGGAAGATGAGTTTGATGACCTGTTCTCCTCGGCGAGTCAATATTTCAGGTGCTGCAGCTAGCTAGAAAGAGATACCATGATGACGGGTTAGTTGAATTTAATAAACTTAGAGAGAAGAGGTTGCAAACTCTGCCTCTAGATTTCTTAGCCACTGCCCCGATGATACAATCAAGTGAGCCTGAGCAGCAGCTTACCAACGAACCTCTTGCTACATCAGAAATCTTTGAAGAATTCCAAAGAAGAGAGCAGGAGGAACTCCGGAGGTTAGAACAGGAAGAGGCAAAGAGGAAAGAACAAGAGGAAACACAGATGAAAGATAGAGAGGAAGCAGAAAAGAAAGAACAGGAGAGAATACGGGAGGAGGAACAGAAAAAGGAGCAGGAGCAGAGCAACAAGGAGGTGAGTGTCGATACTCAAATTGACCCAAGATTGCTCAAGGAATGGCAACAATTTAATACAATTATAAGCAACATTGAGAGCTCAATGGATGCCGATACATCCAAAGCGGCCGATACACAGGATACAACATCAAAGGAGGTTCCAAGCAAAGGAACCAGCGGTCTACCCCTAACTACAGTAGTAGAAATAATTCCCAAGGATTCTTTGGATCAAATTATTTTGCAGGTGGAGGACATTCCTCCATTGGATGTTTTCTATAGCCCAAAACACAGGGCTGTAATAAAGCGACAACGGAAAAGAAGAAGGATTGATCAACCTTCTCTGTTCCCTGAACAAACAGTAACAACCAATGTGGTGTGAAGGGAAGAATTCGACCCCTCCGATGACCTGACAAAGTTGTCCCAATATGCTAGTGCCTATTCGGCAGCCACCATGGATAAGGGATTGGAGGTAAGCAATTTGTTGAAAGAAAAGGATCAAGTGATCGCTTCACTACAAGCACAGCTATCGGAGGAACAAAAGAAGACAAAACAACTACAACAGCAACTGTCCACGCAACAACAGTTAAATAACCAGCTCAACAAACAGTTGCATGAAGAGAAACAGAGGGCCGATTCGGGAGCGATTCAGAGACAAAAGGAATTATCGAAGGCAATATCAAAGTTGAAGGCAATGAATGAACAGATGGCAAAGACAAAAGATGAGCAAATTGCTCAATTATCAACTCAAGTAGAGAAGTTCAAGAGTCTTCCCCAGCCTGTCGAGTTCAGAGTAGAGGAAATACAGATTAACAAGGCATTAATAACACAAATAAGATTGTTGTGTCATGAAATTGCCCAAGTTGAACCTCTGTGCGACATAACAGCATCTATAATAGACAAATTAGTTGATGCCAGGCAGGATTTAGAGCAAGCCGATGACACTTTAACAGATTTTCTTACTTGGCATGACTCTAATGAGGGACATGCAGCAAACTTGCCCAAAAGTTTAGAATCCCATAAAGAAATCCTATTCATGGAGTGGCAGTCCGAATTAATGAAAGTAGAGAGAGCGGTTTCTAGATGCAAATTATCTACGAACAATTTGATTAACTTGATCAACAATACACTCTATTTATCTAACATGATTTCTCAATGTACACCGGGTAAATTATTATCAGCCAAGACATTGGAGCAGTCATGTCACCAAGAGCTAGAAAAGAATGAGAGATTGATCTCACGAATTAAAATTTTAACTTGGGACACCTATTGGTTGTTCCTAGTAAAACCATACAGCCAGAGAGCTGCCCTCAAATGCCTGACGGATGCAATCGGGTGTATCATTCCCGATATACATGATGCCACCTATGCTGCTCAAATCAATTCTCGTCTCAGCCGCCCTCAAGAAGTTGAACCAATGCTGGAAATATGCCAACTCAGGACAAAAGGAAAACAGCCAGAATGATGAATCATTGCTGCCGACTACCAGATTGTTGTGGGGGATATATTTAAGATCGAATTATACCAATTTAGTAGCATTTTAATTTTGTAGTTTGTTATCTTAGTTTAGTATTTATAGACCCTTTCATGTATTTAGAAAGGGTCGTAAGTTTTTGTATATGACTTAAACCTGAAGTTGCACTACTGTACTTCAGGCATATTCTTTTATGAAAACTGTACCAATCTTTCCAAATTTTGATAACGAAGCTTTTATGTGGACGTGCACTACTGCCTTTATTTAAAAGTATTTCTGAGTCGAAAGGAGGAATTCAAATTGCGATTGACGTTGGGAATGATTTGCAGCTCATATGGTACTATTATCTATGTATGAGTTTATTCCTTTTATGTGAATTGTTGTTTGATCATTCTTGCTATTATTGAATATGTGAATGTGCTTTAACAGTAGACTTTATGCTTTCCACTATTGGATGTTTACAGTTTGCTATTCTTCTAATCATGCATGTATCAGTAATATAAAAAGAGAAGTGTAACAATGTTTTATCAATTACTTCGTTCAACTATTTGAACGAAGCAATTATCATTTAAATGAATATCTTTGTTTATTGAATAGTGTCATCTATATGCCTATCAGTGAACACAGATTACTAAATGTTGCACTTAAGAATATAAGCTTCCTGGGATAAAATAGTCATTTACGTTTTTGCTCATAGAATAAGTCCTCCATTCATTATCACTTATTAGAAAACCAATCATTCATCCACCCCCTTTTATTCATTACTGGGAAACTGGTCCCATTATATCCAGTCGGAGCCACCATCCCAAACAAAAAAGGAGCTGTATTAAGGTCCGGACCGGGTGGTTATCACCCGATGTTGATGTAACGATTTTTGGGGCATCAACATTTTTGGCACTAGAAGGAGGGCATCAACTATGAATGGCGAGTAAATCAAAACCTACAGACCATTCACAGAGTAAATCACCCTCCACCTCACCTCGGACCTCTCGTTTGCACTCTGAAATACCAGTGTCCAAACGAGAAGAAGAGGGATCAACTACCACTGCTCAACCCCATCATACTTCAGAACGTTTAAGTCCGGAATCCCCTGAAGTTCAGTCTATCATCCAGAAACTTCAAGGCTTCTCCATTTCACCTCAAAGATTTGAAGTATCTCAAGGCAGTGAGACTTCGCAATTCTGCCTACCTCATCCTCTCACTAGACTTCAAAGCGAAAAACTCAGCATTGAATCACCTGAGCTGCCTTTACCCCAAAGAAAAAGGGCCAAAAAGAACACTGAAGGTTCTGGTAGTGAGACTTTTTCTCCATCATCTTCCATCTCATCATCTCTAGTGCGAAGTCAAACACCCGCTTCCCCATTACATATTATTGTTCGCCAGGGGTCATCACCTTCAACATGACAATCTTTTCAGTCTTCATTTCCACCTCCTCCCCAAACACCTGGAACACCACAAGCAATCGTTGGTACTCCCAAGATGGCTCAAAATCCATGGAACAGTCCTGGTGCAGTCACTATGCCTGCACCATTACATCCATTACCTGATTATTCTGAGAAATGGTTACCAAAGTTTAATCCAGATGCTGGAACATTAGCTGAGAAACACATAAATAACTTCATGTTGTCAGTTAATCTGAAAAGAGTAACAGAAGAAGATGTTGTAGTTAGACTTTTCCCCTACACGTTACAAGGATCAGCTGGGTCTTGGTATTTTTCCTTGCCCTCTGGATCCATTACCAGTTGGAATACTTTTTAGGAGCAGTTTCTTACCAAATATGGCGATGATAGATCCTTGGCCACACTCATTAATGACCTTTCAAATCTAAGGATTGAGTCTACAGAACAAATTAAGGAGTTTAACTCCCGATTTAATAAACTCTTGAATAAAATCCCTACCGATTCCAAGCCAAGTGAACAAATTAGAAGCGAGTGGTACATTACAGCCCTACCTTCAAATATAGCCATTTTTGTAGATAGGGCTGGAAAACCTACTTTAGCCGAAAATATGAAAGAAGCCCTCGCTTTCGAAAAACATATAATCGCTTTGGAAAAGAAAGCTGCTCTCGAAGACAGGAAATCCAAAAAAGTGTCTTTCAAGGATGATTCAAAGAAGAAAATCAACAAAGATCCATATGATATGGAGGGTATTCAAAAGGTCCTCAAAACAATGTCAAATGAAATGGTTGAAATTAAAAAGAAAGTAGCAGAAACTTCAACAAAGAAACCATATAGAAATTTTAAGAAACCTGTGTCAAAACCTCCAAATGTTATATCTAATGCAGATTCAGACCCCGAGGAAGAAGAAGAAGATGAAACAATTGCACCATCCGATGAATTCGAAGAAGAGGAAGTCGTTGAATGCCATGGAATGTGGGACTTCATATTACCTAACTCCGATACTGAAACTGAACAAGAAGCCTTTCCTGTGACTACTAGGAGCAAAAGTGCCCCTGAACCTGTCCAGGCAAGTTCAAAGAAAAGGAGTGCAAGTACTAATACTACAAAGGAAAAGGTACCCACAAGGAAGCTAGCTGCAACAGTGCCTCAAAACCAACCATCATCCTCAAATATACCTTCATCATCAAAGACGTTGGTAGTATCGGATTCAATGGATTACAATACTGTTGATGATATGAAGAAGACTAAGGCAAACATCACCATGTTTGAAATCAGCAAATTAAGACATCAATAGAAATTTCTTCTTAAAGAACTTAATGCGGTTCCTTCTTCGCCTCTTCCTAGTGCTAAAGCTGCAAATGATTCAGGACAACCACCTTCTGGTAGAGTTGAGGCTACTGATACGATTCTAATTGGAGACAGATCAAATTCCCATACCCCTCCTTTCCTCTTAACCTACGAAATCTACAATCGAAATCTACATAACTGCTTGATTGACTCCAGGGAATCATCCAATATAATGCAGCTTCAGTTTGTTCAAAACTGAACATAGAACCCCCAAAGTATTCAATTCACATTGTGCAGTTAGATAGAACCAAAGTTCAGGTCTTAGGGGAAATAAACTTTGTTACTATCAGGTTATCGGATGATCCACGAGTGGTTCAAAGAATTGATATCTTAATCGTTGATATACCTGAGTTTTATGGTTTAATATTGAGCAGGGATTGGTCTGAGAATCTCCATGGGTATATTTCTACCGATTGGTCTCATATGTGGCTGCCCTACAAGGGAAAGCCAAATCAAATAAAAAACAATCGAGAGAAACACATGACCCATACTGTCACAGAGTTCGAACAGGAGAATCAACCAATTGTATTTAACAATAACATTTTGGGAAACTATTCTTCTAAATCATTCTTTGGCAATTATATTGCCCAACCATCTCCTTTCTCGGTAAACAATTTCACATCATAAATCGAAAATTTTTCACAAACTGACAGATGAAGATGTGTTAATGTTACTGAGAATTTTGTAAATAAAATTGTTGATAATTCTTTATTTTGGTCTTTATATTTTGACGGTTCAAAATCTAGTGAAGGATCAGGAGCAAGGTGTATTTTAGTCAGCCCTAAGGGAGAAAAAACAATGCTTTCTTGTAGATTATAATTTGAATGCACGAATAATACAGCTGAGTATGAGGCCTTGGTGCAAGGATTATATAAAGCTATTGGCCTGAAAGTTCAATATTTAAAAGTGTTTGGCGATTCAGAGATTGTCATAAAACAAGTTTGAAATACAATCCATTGTCTCTCTAATCACCTCAAACACTATCAGTCTTTAGTCCAGAAACTTATATCTCATTTCTTAGCATTCAATATTTCACCTATTCCCATATCCCAGAATGCAACAGTTGACTTGTTGGCCAATGTTGCTTCTAAACTCCTCCCTTCTGAAGATTATAGCCCGGATAGATTTTCAGTAGAGTTGATCTTTAGGCCATCAATTCCTAATAATATCACCAATTGGTGAGTGTTCAACCACGATTAAGACATCCTACATTTCTTAACTTCCGACAAGTCCTACAACGATTAGATCATTGATGAAAGTGATCATGATCTTCAGATGAAAGAAAAACATGAGGAAAACTCAATACCAAGACCTGTGGTTAAACTTGAAGATCTCTACGACATTAAAGACAGGTTTAAACAGGTAACCAATTCAAAACTCCAAATTTCTACCTTAAGATTTGAATTGATAAATCTCGATACTGTGCAGAACCCTCAAAATATCAATTTAGGACTAGGACTTTCTGTGGAAGAAAGGATAGCATTTATTAGATTATTAACGAAAAATAAACATGTCTTCGCTTGGAAGTATAATGATTTTAAAACATATGATACATCAATCATCCAGCATACCATTCCAATGCTTCCTGAACAGAAACCAATTCAACAAAAATTGAGGAAAATACATCCAAACTTAGAGATCCAAATAAAATCAGAACTCAATAAACTCTTGAAAGCAAAGATTATTTTTCCTGTTCGGCACTCAAACTGGGTCTCCAATATGGTGCCTGTTAGGAAGAAAAATGGTGACATCAGGATTTGTATAGATTTCAGAAATCTAAACAAGGCAAGTCAAAAAGATAATTTCCCATTACCTACCATGGAGCAGATACTCCATTCAGTAGCAGGTTCTGAGCTAATGTCCTTTCTAGACGGTTTTTCAGGATACAACCAAATTCTGGTCCATCCTGATGACAGACTCAAAACTACTTTTAGAACAAAATGGGGAATTTACACCTATCAGAAAATTCCTTTTGGACTTATTAACGCAGGGGCCACATTCGAAAGAGCAATGGACATAGCCTTCAAAGGATTGATCAACAAAACAGTAGTCGTCTATTTAGATGATATTACTGTATTTTCTAAAAAGAGATCCAACCATTTACATGATTTAAATCAAATCTTTGAACACTGTAGAAGGTATGGTATTTCACTTAATCCCAAAAAATCCTTCTTTCCTCTAAATCAAGGAAAGCTCTTGGGCTTTATCGTTCCCAAAGATGGTATTTATATTGATCCCGACAGGATTAAAGAAATTTCTGAAATCCCATTTCCTCATAACAAAAAATCCATGCAGTCATTTTTAGGTCAGATCAACTTTTTCAAAAGATTTGTTCCCGATTTTTCTCATATCATTTTACCATTACAAACCATGATTAAGAAAAATTTAGTGTTTAGATGTGGGTCTGTGGAAAAAGAAGCATTTGATTTAATCAAACAATCAATAATCAATGCCCCCGCTTTAAACACTCCTAATTTTCCTAATCATTTCACATTGTACACTATCGCGTCTGATTCATCTTATGCAGCGGTACTCACTCAAATTAATGATCACGACTTGGAAGCACCGATTTCATTCTTTAGTTCAAATTTTCAAGGCGCAGAACTAAATTACTCTGAAGTTGAAAAACAAGCCTTTGCTGTGTATAAAGCCATCAAACACTACAGGCCCTTCCTTCTAAAAGCCCATACAAAAGTTATAGTTCCTTTTTCTGCAGTAAGGCAATTACTGATCCAAAGGGAATTAGGTGGAAAAAGGGTGAATTGGGTTACAACACTTCAAGAATATGACTTGGAAATCAAGCCAGCAAAGATTGCTAGAGGCCAAGGTTTTTGCAGGTTATTAGCAGGAGCATCCAACATTCCGGAATCAGGTGATACAGATCATGTTGAAGAAATCAACCAGATACGTATTACCAATTCTGAATCTCAATATGCAGATTTAATCTTTTATTTAAAAAATGGACATGCACCTCCTAATCTTTCTTATAAAAACAAATGGGCCATTAGATTAAAGGAAAAATACTTCGTAATCATTGATGATGTGCTTTTTAGGAAAAACTATGATTCAGTTTTATTAAGATGCCTGGAAAAACCTGAAGCACAAAAGATTTTGCAGGAGCTACACGATGGACCAGCCGGAGGACATTTCGGAGCTGACACAACAGCTCACAAAATCATTCATGCTAGATATTACTGGCCCACCTTATTCAGAGATACCCATGAATATGTAAGGAAATGCCGAAGTTGTCAAATCTCCAGTGGAAAACAAAGGAAACCAGCTTTCCCTTTGCAACCAGTCAACATTGATCAACCTTTTGAACAATGGGGATTAGATATCATTGGGGAAATAACTCCACAATCCTCCAAAAAACATAAGTATATCCTTACTGCTACTGATTACTTTACTAAGTGGGTTGAAGAAATTCTGTTAAAGACAACAAACTCTGAAGGAATTATAGAATTTATAGACCAGTTCATCATTACCAGGTTTGGTGTCCCAAATTCTCTTGTTTTTTATAATGCATCTTATTTCTCTGGAAATGCCATGTTTGAGTTTGCCATTAAAAGAGGATTTAAATTGAAATATTCTGCAAATTACTATCCCCATGGTAATGGTCTGGCAGAGTCTACCAATAGAAATCTACTCAAAATCATTAAGCGAACTATCGAACAAAATCATAAAAACTGGCACAAATCTTTAATATTCGCACTATGGGATGATAGAATAACGCAGAAGGCCTCTATAGGTACTTCTCCATTCAATCTTGTATATGGGAAAGAAGCAGTACTACCGACCAATCTAGCACTTCCTTCTCTAGCCCTAGTTCAGTTTATTGAAGAAAGCCCCTCTTCTTCTATCCAACTCAGACATGATCAAATTTTAAATTTAGAAGAAGAGAGAGAGAAAGCCAAAATTACTCATGCTAAACATCAACAGATAATCAATTCATCATTTGATTCAGCTTCCTCTAGTTCTAAACAGTTGCAGGTTGGTGATCTGGTTCTAAAATGGGACAAAGCACATGAGGATAAAGGTAAACACACCAAATTCCAAAAGATGTGGCTTGGACCATTTCAGATCAACGAGAAGATAGGCCATTCGACATTCATATTACAAGATCTATCAGGAAAGAGGGACTCTTTTCCTGTTAATGGCCTCATCTTAAAGAAATTCTTCAATTGAGGAGGTAACCCCTTCTCTTTTAAATTCAGTAGGATTTGTAGTTTTTAGGACCATTAGGAAATAAAGTTGTAAAATAGCTTCTATTGGCCTTTGTTATATTGAAAAGTTGCTCGGAAGAAGTACTTTTAATATTTACTTTTGTAAAATAGAAACCTTAAACAAAAGGGACAATTTCTAGGAAATTAGGTATATTAACATTCTGAAAACCCCATTTTATTTTTGTGAAAATCCTCTTAAGATTTAGAACTACTATAAATCATTTTAATGTTTTCAAACCGGCCACAAAAGGGTTATCAATATCAAAACAGAAACTGATTCAATCTTAGCATCTTCAACTCTTACCTTATCATCCATTTTCTCTTAAGGAGAAAATTGTCCATCCCATTCATCCAAGTTTATGATTACTCAGAGTGTAATTCTAAAATATCTGATATAAAGATAAGGGGTCTTATCACAAGCCTGCTTACCATGATCATTCGGAAATAGTCTAACCGACATTACCAACACTCCATACCAAAACAGGGTAATGGCTTATAAGCATAAGACAAGGGGTCTCATCATGAACCAGCTTGTTCGATTAGATTACAACTAGTGAATGGCATCGTCAAAATAGTTGGCAACCAAACCAGGACAATGGCTTTTTATCTTACAAAAAATAGAAAAGAAAAGAAATACAAAATATGAAAACATGTTTTGAATTCATTCTTTTAATCATACTCTGAGATGGGAGGGGTCATGGACAATCAAATGGTTAAAAGGTATCCCTGTCGAAACTATGAATGTTTGCTGGCAGCAGAGGCTCTACCTGTGACAAAGGAGTCCATCAAAAAGGCTAAGTTGGAAAGGTGTTTTGTTTTATCATTATCAACCAATAGAGGCCAATTTAAAACTTAGAATGTATTTAATTTTAACGAGAGAAGGAATTAGCAAAAAACATGCTCTTATTATAATCAGAATGTGTGTATACTTATTTATATTAGAATTTTCCTTTTTGATAAGATATCTATGTAAAGAAAGTTCAAATATTCTAATATTTTTTTAGAGATAACTGTTTCTTCCAGCGAATCGCCAAATGTTGTGCTATACAACAACCCCCCATTTGGTAAAATTTTACTTTAGAGAACTATAATATGAAATGGGTCCCTTTTAGATTAAATTGGTATTAACCCATCACTCCTCTAAAGGTCCAGAAACAAACGAAACATTATAAAACCCTTTTTGAGTTAATTAATAATCGGTCTTATAATAAAATGAATAATTCTTTATTATTGCGCTAAAGCGATCGCAAGATCGCATATCGCAATAACAAAGGATGCATAACCAAGACCCATTGATTCTCCCCGATGCGACAAGTGTGAGTAACCATCGGTTATCGGGAAAACAAACAACAAAAGGCCCCTCCCCTTGCTCCGATGTGATATCGCAATCGGAAATCGGGGAATGCGATATGAATATAACAAAGCTCTCCTCCTTAAAACTCTCGATGCGATTCAAGCGATATCGCTATCGGCGATCGGGGATTCCATAATAACTTAAATAAAACTGCCAAAGGTTTCCTCCAATCGCCGATTGCAATAAAGCCTAGCGCGACTTCCGAAAATGATTGATATGGCTTCGGTATATTATAATAATTATCATTAAAAGCCTTTTCTCTTCCCGATAGTTATTCGCTTGCGTCCAACCGCCAAAAAATCAAATCCACGCTTAAACGATTATTCGGCAAATAAAGGATATAATGAGCATTTAAATGATTGACAGGTTTAAACGGCCAATTAATGAATCAGTTATGCCTAAATCCCTTCAGAGATTGTACCCGCGGGAGCCTTATGATAAATCTTCCATTATTCATTGATTGACACAATTCCTCCATACTTGGTTTTCGCCATCTATTCTCCGCATTACGTTCATTTTTCTCTTGTGTGGAGTTTTTCCGCAGTAGCGAATTCAGATCAAATGGGGAAGAAATCTAAGAAATCTAGAACGACTTCAGCTTCTGCGGTAACAAGACAACATGCCACCGATTCGGGACCAAGCAAAAAGGGATTAATCTCAGATACCACATGTCTCGGCCTCGACAGTACTACTTGGCAGAACATTTGCAACCTGGTTGAAGCCGAGGAACCTCAGCAAACATCGGTACGAGCTACAACAGGCTCAAGCCGGAAATTTGATGCTACTCTAAAAGATTTGGTTGATTCCTACCTGCACAAGATAGCAGCTCGAGAGCAAATTCTTCCATATACAAATGTGGTGAGATGGCCAATTGAAGAAATTCCAATTACAAATAGAACATTCTGCACTATTGATGGGAGAGTATTCGGTTCATTTCAGCCCAATGATTTGAGACAAATGTACCATTTGCCCGAACCATAGAAAAAGTATAATAAAGCCTTCCTGGAGAAGTTTAGAGATGAGAATGAAACAGAGTTGGAGCCTATACGGGAATAGAGACAGAACTCGGCGAAACACAAACATGATTCTTCGGGTAAGTACTCCGTTGACTCCTTATGTTCTCCTTATTGTTATGCTGGAGTCATGATGTGTCGAATGTGGGGATTGCATGATTCTTCAACAATTTTCCATAGAGATGGTACCTTTGATGGAAGCAGCATGTAATAGTGAAATCATGGATTGGGGGACTATATTATCGGATAAGTTGGCTACAGCTATTCTTGAATTCAGAAACAAATCCTGTGTTACTGATAGGTTCATCCCTCCATTTTACTTTAGTGCCTACATTTTGGACACCCTCTGTTTTAATTCTGAGTTTCCTGTGTTAGGGTGGAGATGGACTTCACAGGAACCTATGCCCATTCATATCTACCACCAGAAATTATGGAAAGCTAATTATAAAAACAACTTATATCAAGCCTGCAATGGATTCATGCTACCTATTTACTATGCAATTTTTGATAGACCTGCCCCTAAGATCTCCTCTCAGGCAGATATTGACTTGACAACCTTAGGAACCTAGTTTGGAGAAGAAAAATTCACTTATGTAAGAGTTTTCGACAGTCAGGCCAGGCCTCATATCCTCCCCTTGTATATACCAGATAAACTATTACCTCGAGAGATAGCATACCAGCTTACAATGGCATCAGCTACAAAGACTCTCAGAAAATCAAAGAAGCAAGTTTGGCCTCCTTTTCCTCTAAGGTGTGGCGTCTATACTCTGCATGATTATAAACATGCAGAGAAAGAGGCGGAAAAGATTAATATACTAAGTCTCGCCACTCTACCTAATAGACGTTTTAATCTGAATAAAGTCGTCTATAACGTTCTAGACCAGGCCAAACTCACTAAATTTGAAAATAAGGAAGATGAGTTTGATGACCTGTTCTCCTCAGCCGAGTCAATATTTCAGGTGCAGCAGCTAGCTAGAATGAGATACCATGATGACGGGTTAGTTGAATTTAATAAACTTAGAGAGTAGAGGTTGCAAACTCTGCCTCTAGATTTGTTAGCCACTGCCCCGATGATACAATCAAGTGAGCCTGAGCAGCAGCTTACCAACGAACCTCCTGCTACATCAAAAATCTTTGAAGAAGTCCAAAGAAGAGAGCATGAGGAACTCCAGAGGTTAGAACAGGAAGAGGAAAATAGGAAAGAAAAAGAGGAAACATAGAGGAAAAACAGAGAGGAAGCAGAAAAGAAAGAACAGGAGAGAATACGGGAGGAGGAACAGAAAAAACAGCAGGAGCAGAGCAACAAGGAGGTGAGTTTCGATACTCAAATTGATGCAAGATTGCTCGAGGAATGGCAACAATTTGATACAATTATAAACAATCTTGAGAGCTCAATGGATGTTGATACATCCAAAGCGGCCGATACACAGGATATAGCATCAAAGGAGGTTCCAAGCAAAGGAACCAGCGGTCTACCCCCGACTACAGTAGTAGAAATAATTCCCAAGGATCCTTCGGATCAAATTACTTTGCAGGTGGAGGACATTCCTCCATTGGATGTTTTCTATAGCCCAAAACACAGGGTTGTAATAAAGCGACAGTGGAAAAGAAGAAGGATTGATCAACCTTCTCTGTTCCCTGAACAAACAGTAACAACCAATGTGGTGTGGAGGGAAGAATTCGACCCCTCCGATGACCTGACAAAGTTGTCCCAATATGCTGGTGCCTATTCGACAGCCACCATGGATAAGGCATCAGAGGTAAGCAATTTGTTGAAATAAAAGGATCAAGTGATCCCTTCACTACAAGCACAGCTATCGGAGGAACAGCAGAAGACAGAACAACTACAACAGCAACTGTCCACGCAGCAACAGTTAAATAACCAGCTCAACAAACAGTTGCATGAAGAGAAACAGAGGACCAATTCGGGAGCGATTCAGAGACAGAAAGAATTATCAAAGGCATTATCAAAGTTGAAGGCAATGAATGAACAGATGGCAAAGATAAAAGATGAGCAAATTGCTCAATTATCAGCTCAAGTAGAGAAGTTCAAGAGTCTTCCCCAGCCTGCCGAGTTCAGAGCAGAGGCAATACAGATTAACAAGGCATTAATAACACAAATAAGATTTTTGTGTCATGAAATTGCCCAAGTTGAACCTCTGTGCGACATAACAACATCTATAATAGACAAATCAGTTGATGCCAGGCAGGATTTAGAGCAAGCCGATGACACTTTAACATATTTTCTTACTTGGCAGGACTCTAATGAGGGACATGCAGCAAACTTGCCCAAAATTTTAGAATCCCATAAAGAAATCCTATTCATGGAGTGGCAGTCCCAATTAATGAAAGCAGAGAGAGCGATTTCTAGATGCAAAATATCTACGAACAATTTGATTGACTTGATCAACAATACTCTCTATTTATCTAACATGATTTCTCAATGTACACCAGGTAAATTATTATCAGCCAAGACATTGGAGCAGTCATGTCACCAAGAGCTAGAAAAGGATGGGAGATTGATCTCAGGAATTAAATGTTTAACTTGGGACACCTATTGGTTGTTCCTAGTAAAACCATACAGCTAGAGAGCTGCCCTCAAATGCCTAACGGATGCAATCGGGTGTATCATTCCCGATATACATGATGCCACCTATGCTTCTCAAATCAATTCTCATCTCAGCCGCCCTCAAGAAGTGGAACCAATGCTGGAAATATGCCAACTCAGGACAAAAGGAAAACAACGAGAATGATGAATCATTGCTGCCAATTACCAGATCACTATGGGAGAGATATTCAAGATCGGATTATACCAATTTAGTAGCATTTTAATTTTGTAGTTTGTTAGCTTAGTTTAGTATTTATAGACCCTTTCATGTATTTAGAAAGGGTCGTAAGTTTTTGTATATGACTTAAGCCTCGAGTTGCACTACTGTGCTTTAGGCATATTCTTTTATGAAAACTGGACCAATCTTTCCAAAGTTTGATAACGAAGCTTTTATGTGGATGTGCACTACTACCTTTATTTAAAAGTATTTCTGAGTCGGAAGAAGGAATTCAAATTGTGATTGACGTTGGTAATGATTTGCAGCTCATATGGTACTATTATCTATGTCTGAGTTTATTCCTTTTATGTGAATTGTTGTTTGGTCATTCTTGCTATTATTGAATATGTGAATGTGTTTTAACAGTAGACTTTATACTTTCCACTATTGGATGTTTATAGTTTGCTATTCTT